>CAUYON010035953.1:0-22862 GCA_963573935.1 Arctocebus calabarensis
GCCAAATTGTTACATATCAATACATTAGTAGAAATTTAAAAATAGTTACCCCTTTCTCTCCAACCTACTAATAGTGAAAGAATAACAATACATTCTTTATTTAAGAAAAAAGAAAACAGGGTGGCTCCTGTGGCTCAGCGAGTAGGGCGCCGGCCCCATATGCCAAAGGTGGCGGGTTCAAGCCCAGCCTCGGCCAAACTGCAAAACAAAAAAATAGCCGGGCGCTGTGGCGGGTGCCTGTAGTCCCAGCTACTAGGGAGGCTGAGGCAAGAGAATCGCTTAAGCTCAAGAGCTGGAGGTTGCTATGAGCAGTGTGACGCCACGGCACTCTACCCAGGGCGATAAAGTGAGACTCTGTCTCTACAAAAAAAAAATAAAAAAAGAAAAAAAAGAAAAAAGAAAACAAACACTGGCTTCATATGTTTGTGTTTCTGAAAAATATCTGACATTTAATGTAGTAGACATTTATTAATATTTCTGTATGTCTCAAAACTCAGTCTGAATTATTAATAATGAATAAAGTTTTACAAACAAAAATGTAAATCGTTTTTAAATCTTCTCTTCATAAATTTTATTTTTCCTGATACTACAGGCAGATAAGTATATATGAACATAGGGCCATATGTAATTTGTTTAGAGTAGTATCAAGAGGATCTCACTGCTTCCAAATCTCTCAATGAGCACTATAGCTGGATATATAAAATTCTCAAAAGTACAGTGACACCCTATTCCTTCTCAGGACTACTCACTGTGTGTCTCCATTAATATATCCCTAGAAGATCCTTTGAAAATGCAAACATTATATGTTACAATAACCAAAGTAACTCAGCAGAAAACAATAATGCTGTTTTTGAGTTTCTGTTTTCTTTGATCTTACCAACTTTACTAGCTTGGAAGAGTAGAGTCCATTAGAAATATTATGCATATTCTGAAGCAGCTATGATTGAGGGAGGTCTGGAATATAGGCTGTCATCTAAGGAAGGCAAGAACTTAATCAAATGGCATTATGTGACCCTTATATCAAAGGCTAAGATAAAAACATTGCAATCGTGAAATTTAAAAATTCACAAAGCTGGGTTGCATTCAAGACAACAGACTAGAGACATTTCTTCACCAGATGTTCTTGGTAAGATTGGGATAAGGGAACTCCTTCTATCTCTTGCTTGATTGTCCTTTCCTGAAACATCATTGTGAGGTCACAGTGACTCATCAAGGGACTCCAGGAGCCAAGGAGGTCAGAAACAAGGAGAACATATACAGAACGCAGGTGTGAGGGACAAACCCAAGGACAAAGCCTACATATGAAATCCATGAGAACTCAAGACTGTAGGAGAGTATCTCCCAATCCTACCACAGAACCCTGTAGTGATGGACTGAGGAACATAGTGAACTCTTCCCTCTGGAAGAGAGGAGCAAGGAGAAACAAACAGGAACTTAGATCCTGCTGGTCTCTATTGTGTATACAGAAACCACAGATTTATTTTATATTTGATGGAGGAATGGTCAGGTTGGTAAGAAGTTCCTGACTCAAGGGCATCCATACACCCCATTTTCCAGAGTCTTGAGAGTGTGAATGTTGGTCACTGACCACTGCTGGCCAACCTCATTATTTCTGCTTTTCTCCTTTTTTCTTTTCTCTCTCCTCTTTTAAATTAATTTTCAATGTTATTATTTTTTTTCTTCTCTTCTCTCATTTTTTTGTCTTCTTTTCCTTTTGTCCCTGTACCAAGGGCCAATCTAACTTCCAAGCACAGAGACAAGGAATATTAAGAAGAAGGAGGAAATGGGAGAAGAAAGCAGGGAGAAAAATAGAACAAAAAGAAAATACACATGAGGAGGAATGAACAAACAAATCTAGCAGAATGAAAAACTAGAACAGAATTACCCCACCCAATGACTTGAGGCAACTACCACAAAGGATCTCCCCTAATTATGGAAATGAAAGAAAGGGAATTTAGAGTACATATGGCAAAAACAAAACAAATAAGCAAACAAAACAAAAAATGATGAGAATTGAATGGAAAGTGGAAAACCACCAAAAGAAAATCCAAAAACTGACCCAATAATTGATTGGAATATATTAAGAAATTAGAAAGAATATAATGGAGTTTGAGGAACTGAAGGAGTCATTGAGAGAATTTAAAGATGCAATAGTATGTATCAATGACAGATTAAACCATGGTGGAAAAAAACTGTCAGAGCTAGAAGACTATTGAGGTAACTCATGCATTTAAACAAAGAAACAAGGAATGTACATGTGACCCTGTAATAGTTAGGTTGAATAGACATATATAAAACATACCACCCCAAAACCATTGAGTATAAGTTGTTCTTCTTGCCAGCTCATGGATCATACTCCAAAGTCCACCATACCCTAGAATACAGATCAAACCTCTACAAAATTAAAATAATAGCAATTATGTCTTCTATGTTTTCAGACATAAGAGAAAAAAGGTAGCATTCAACATCAACAAAAACATCCATCTGCACAGAAAGTCATGGACACTAAACAACCTTATGCTGAATGACAGCTGGGTCATGGAAGAACTAAAGAAGGAAACAATTAGATTCCTGGAACATAACAACAGTGAAGTCACAAGCTATCAAGACCTGTGGGAGAAATTTATCACGTAAGAAGCCTACATTCAAAAGCAAAGAAAGAGCACAAATAAACAACAAAATGAACCACCACAAGGAACTGGAAAAAATTAACAATTCTATTCCAAATCTACTAGAACAAAGGAAATAACCAAAATCAACTCATGAGTAAATGACATTGGAAACAAACAAACAACAACAACAAAAATCATTCAGAAAATTAACTAAACAATTGGTTCTTCAAAAAGATAAACAAAATGGATAAACCCTTGCCCATAGTAAGCAGAAAAAGAAAATGAAAATCTCCAAAAAACCCAGTAAGAAATTAAAAAGGCAAAAATAAAAGATACCACAGAAATACAAAAGATCATCTATGATTACTACAAAAAAGTTATACCCCAAATCTGAAAATGTGGAGGAAAAAGACCAAGACCTGAAATCACACAACCTCTTTAGCCTTAACCAGGAAGAAAAAATCTCTTTAACATACCAATTTCAAGCACTGGTATGAAGTAAGTATAAAAATAGTACACAAACAAACAAACAAAAATGCCCTGGACCAGAAAGTTTCACACTAGAATTCCAGCAAACCTTCGAAGAAGAGCTTCTATCTATACTGCATAACCTATTCCAAAACATTGAGAAGGAAAGAACCTCCTCAATCCATTATACAAAACAAACATAACCTTGATACCAAAATTAGAAAAGGACCCAACTAAAAGGCAACCTACATACCAGTTTAACTAAGGAATAACCATGGAAAGATCCTCAAAAAATATCATAGCAAATAGAATAGAGCTACACATTCAAAAATATATATATATCACAATCACGTACACTTTTCCCCAGGGATTCAAAGTTGGTTTAACATATGAAAATTCATGAATGTAATTCACCATATACATAGAATCCTTGAATTGATCAAGACATACAACAGTATCATGGGCTATAGTGTCAATGTCCACCTATCAGTAGCTTCTGTATACACCAGTAACAATCAATCTTAGAGGAAAATAAATGACACAATACCCTTCACAGTAGCTTCAATGAAAATTAAATACCTTGAGATACATCTAACAAAGGAGGTGAAAGATATCTACATAGAGAATTAAGAAACCCCAAGGAAATAAATAGCACAAGATATATATATGTAGGTAGGTAGGTAGGTAGGTAGGTAGATAGATAGATAGATAGATTTTATGTTTGCCTCCTCTAACTGGCTGCAGACTGGCTAGACAATGTAATTCAGAGTTATCTCCAAGGTTGGAAAGTAGCCTCATCTGTGGATGGGTACAACATCAGCCAGGACCTCTTGCAGCCAGCTTACCTGATCCCAAGAGAGCACATGGAAGGACACAGAGTCCCTGGTACTACTGCTCTCCTCTGCCATCTTGGGAGACATTCTGGCTGAGGAAAGTGGGTGGTGGAACAGGAGGTGACAGAGTTAGGTCCTAGGTGTGGGCAGTCCCCAGGAGGAGCTGTGTCGTCACTATAGCTCCCAGGCAGCAACAATGAGTTCACAAGATATTAATAAAGGAAGAACATACCATATTCTTGGCTGGGAAGATCTTGGGTGGGAATAATCATCATTGTTAAAATGTCAGTACTACCCAAAGCAATCTACAGATTTAATGCAATATCCATTAGAATGCCATCGTTCTTAGAAGACCTCAAAAAAAATAGTTCTTGGTTCTGTATGGTACCAAAATAAAAAGCATATAGTCCAAAAATCCTTAGCAATAAAAACAAATCCAGAAGCATAATTTTACCAGACTGCCATGTCCACAGGATCAAAACATCATTATACTAGAGTGAAAAAAATAGATACATATCCACATAGAACAGAATAAAAAATCAAGAGATGAAAGCAGTCTCTTATTGCCCTCTGATCTTTGGTAAACCAAACAAAATCATACACTGGGGGAAAAAATCCTCATTCAACAAATAGTGCTGGGAAAACTGGATAACCACGTGTAAGACTGAAACTGGACCTGTATCTCTCACTACTTACAAAAATTGACTCACTACATGTATAATATTTATATCAAGGATACAAAACAATAAAGACCCTAGAAGCAAGTGTGTAAAACACTCTTCATGTTGCCCTGGGGAAAGATTTTATGATGAAGACTCCACTGGGAGCCGCAACCACAACAAAAAAAGAGGCTTAATTAGCTTAAATTATCTGCACAACTAAGAACATAGTAACTAAAGCAATAAACGACCTTCAGAATGAGAAAATATTTTTGCACGTTATGAATCTGGCAAAGAGTTTACCACTTATATCTTTAACTATAAATTTATTTATAAATTCACTTCTTTTAAAAAATTCTGCATTTAATTATTTTTGAAACAACTATTTACCACTAGATATAATTGGTAATAATAAAGCTATATCTCATTTTAAATTTTGTATAATTTATAGTGCATAAAAATCCTCTTATTTCTATCAATAATAGTTTATCTTAGTCTCACTCAGTTTAAAGTTTATTTCAGAGTTAGATCCACATTGTGGATGCTTACTCTAAGCTTACTCCTTAATCGTTGCTATGCAATCCTCTGTGAAAGGGGCTTAATAACACTCTACTGTACAAATTAATCAATTCTTATAGTTTATGAAAATGATACTTCTTTCATTTCTTTATTCTTATCTTCTAACAGGACATGGTAGTCCAACTATTAAAATAATAATTTACAAAGTAAAAAAGATCAAGGACATCTTTTCTTAATGTGTATTTGTCGGTTATGGTTGTATTACCAGATGTAGGCACTGAGTTCATTATAGCAATGAATATAATCATGACTATATATTTCTACCAGAAGTCATTATGCTGTCCTATACAAAGTAAACTAAAGGTAGATTAGTGATATAGGTTATAAAGGAAAAAATTTTTACCAATATTCATCATTTTAAGGAAAAAATTGAAAATAGTAATACCAGACTAGAAATTTCTGAACTCGGTCATTCAAGTTTCCAGTATTTTTTTATACTGAAAAATATTTAATGTTCAGGTTCTACTTTGCAGAGAGAAAAAGTTTGATGTTGTTTTTTTATTGGTTCTGTTTGTTTAACCTTAGATTATATCTTAATGTTTAGCCAATCCATTTTCTTTATTTTTGGAAGTTTCAAAACGATGGGATTAATACACAATGATGAGGAAGCCATTTCATTCTAAAGCCTAATGGTTTCTTTAAATTTGGTATCCATGTAATCCATAGTGTTCAAAATAGCCTTTGAAAATTTCTGATTTATATTATTTTATGTTTATACTTGTTATTTTGGCCCATTTATTCATGTTTGTTTATACCTAGGAGTCTTTTCTCTAACCTGTGGGGCATGCTTTTTCGTTACTACACACTTTTATGTGTATAACACATATCTAGAGAAAATTATAGCTTATTCTAATTTCAAGAATCTTCTAAGATATACATACCTTATCAAATTTTGCTTATTTTTTTAAGGTTTTTTTTTTTTTTTTTTTTTGAGACAGAGTCTCACTTTGTCATCCTGGGAAGAGTGCTGTGCTGTTATTGTAGCAACCTCAAACTCTTGGGCTAGAGTAGTAATCCTTTTGCCTCAGCCTCCTGACTCTATAGGTGCTTGCCATAACATCTATTTAGTTTTTAATATTTTTAGTAGATATAGGATCTCATTCTTTCTCAGGCTTGTCTCAAACTCCTGAGCCTAAGCAACCTACTTGCCTCAGTCTCCTGGAGTGCTAGGATTATAGGAATGAACCACCATGACTGCCCTATCTTATCAAGTTGTACAATCCCCAAAACTATTAAGAAGTACAATTATTGACACGGTGGGGGTGAAGGAAGGGGAGAGCAGAGAGAAGAAGAATGAGAGAGGGGTGGGGAAAGGAAGAGCAGAGAGAGGGAAGGAGTAAGGGGGGGTGGGGTCTTGGGGTCTTGGTGTGTGCCACACCTTTTGGGAGCAAAACACGATTGTAAGAGGGTCTTTTCCTAACAAATGTAACCAGTGTAACATGGTTTCTTGTACCCTCAATGAATCCCCAACAATAAAAAAAAAAAAGAAGTAAGGATGGTGAATGCATGTTCAAGATAATAAATACAATGAACACTTTATTTAATATCAAATTCATGATTCTGAATTTCAAGGAGTTCAACATGTTTAGAATTTGAAAAACATAGCTTTTTTGCCTTCTGTCTGGAGACGAAATCTGAATATCCTTCTAAACAGTACATATTGGAAACCTCAGACCAACTCCAATGTATTGATGTCAGGATCTCTTATTTCCATATAAACAAAATAATTGTCAATGGTTCTTATCTCTATTAAAAATAAAAATCAAGTTTTAAAAATAAATTGCATAAATTAGAAAAAATATATCTTCATAAATGAATGAGTAAAATAAACAGGTGGCTGTATATACAGAAGGTGTAAAAAATGTACACACATTTTAAGAAAGGAAAAAACTGTATTAAAATTGTAGTACTCAATATATACTAATAATGTTTGCTTCCTTGTATATTGTATCTTATTATCTCTTATAATTACAGAAGTCAAATATGAATTGAGGGTAACAATTTTAATACATTTCATTTCTTACAAAGTGTATATATTTCAATACCCTTTTGTACACATATATTAATATATATGTACATATATACATAAGTGGAAATTCTACTTATGCCAAAACAAAGTAACTATAATAAATTAATAAATTTCATAATAGATTTCTTTGGACTAGTTAAGATCACACATTTCAAATATTATCAACTGCTGCATGCATGCCATCCACCTAATTCTGTCTGTTTACCTTTTAAAAATGTGTTACTACTCATAGTTACATAATAAATTGACCCATGTTATTATTGCTATTATGATTTGCCATCAGAGTAAATCAATTTTTATTAAGGGACCAAAGCGGTATCACTCACTAGATTCAGGATCAGAGTTGCCATCCCCTTCAGTGCGATTGTTGGATCCAGCATGATCAAAGTAATCTTCCTGAGGATAGCAAAGAAGCAGAGGATGGGATGTGCTGGGAAGGCTGACTGGATCATGGTCTTCACTGTTGCTTTCCTGAGAGCCTTCTGGTAGGTGAAATGTGACACGCCGCTTGGACTGAAAGGAAGAAAGAAACTTACAGGGTTTCAACTATGAATAATTGCTTAATGGGTACAATTTAGAATATATTATTCTAGCTATCTGGTGAAGCCACATTAACATTACGTTGAGTTGTGAACAATTTAAGGCTTTTGAGAACAGGCAGCTCTGTGTTCAAACCCGCTTCACCTGGTGGCAAGATTGCTTCCATTATATTTCTAAACAGGGCACATCCAGATGCAGAATGAAAGTCAATTTGTTCTAAAGCATGTTTTCTAGCATTTATAGCATATTTGAGCACATTGAAAATTCTTATCATCATTTAAGTATGTATTTATTTAGGCATGATTTGTCAACAACTTATTTTTTAAATTATAAGCATGGAAAACTATAACCAAATTGTATATGTAAGATTCAGGTGGGCTGACACAATAAATAGTAACATAAATTTATGCAATCACGTGAGCATAAAAATAAAGAGTACAAATCATCTTTTAGAAGAATAGTAGGAGCAAGATTCTGAATTGGACTTCATTCAAATTGATTGTATTCTCTAATAAAATAAAAATATTTATATGATCTAGATAAGAGTTGCTGATAATTATAGAAAAAAGTTTAGTTTATCATGGTAAAAGGTAATTATAGCAGGATATATATGTACATATATATATATATATACATACACACATATTCACACATGTCAAAATATAAAAATTAAGCATTTAGCTTCTTAAGATTTTTGTGACATCTAGGATGGCCAATATCTTCATAAGAAGTAGCAGCATATTTGTTTCCAGCATTGCTGTACTATCCACAGAAGATACTCTCCAAAGATATGCTCTGTGTAACCAAACCTTGCAGCTACTCTTTTGAACTCTTGGAATACTGTGGGGAAAATCAGTTTCACTGAAAGAAGTCTGACTTCTGGGAGCTACCATACTGTGAGGAAGCTGAAGTTAGTCATCTATAAAAACAGACTTCAATGCCCAGACAGGCCCAATTGCTCCAGCTACTAATAGTTTAGGTACAAGATATGTATGTGAAGCAACCATTCTGAACAGTCCAGCCATGGCTTTACTGGGGTCATCTTAGACATCACCAGATATTTTAGTACCCTCCCCATTTGAAACATCAATAATTGAGAAGAGATAGCAATCTCTACTGTGCACTACCCAAATTCCTGACCTACAAATTGAGAAGGAAAATTGTTTTTTATGCCTCCAAAGATTTGGGATGGTTTTCTAGGTAATAATAGATCAACCAAAACACTAAGCAACTCAAAGCAGGAAAGATGCAAATTAAAGGTAATTTATTTAAGACATTTATTTATATATCAAAGGTCAGAAGAATATAAGTGCTAGGCACTTCCAGCAAAGCTGTATTTGACTGTTGCATTTCTAAGCCAAAATCTTATTTTATTTTACTTTTTTAATAAGTCATAAACACATAGATCATGTATACATTGATGCCTTCATGGGATACAATATGCTCATTTTATATACAATTAGGAATGCTTGCATAAAACTAGTTATTATAGTCATCACCTCATTTACTTAATTGTTGTGTTAAGACATTTACACTCTATACTTAATAGATTTGACATGAACCCTTGTAATATGAAGCACAGGAATGGTCTCACTGTTTACCCTCCTTCCATTGAATCTCCCCCCTCTCCTCCCATCTTTATCCTTTCCCTCCTTCATCTTGGGTTATAGTTGTGCTTTATCTGTCTTATGAAAGTGTGAGTGATTATAAATTGGTTTCATAATAATAATGAGTATGTTGGATACTTTTTATTCCATTTGTGAGAAACTTTGCTAAGAAGAATATGTTCCAGCTCCACCCATGTAAACATAAAGGAGGTAAAAGCTCCATCTTTCTTTAAGGCTGCATAATATTCCAGAGTATATATACCACAATTTATTAATCTATTCATGGTTTGATGGGCATTTGGGCTTCTTCCATGACTTGACAATTATGAATTGAGCTGCAATGAACAACCTGGTACAAATATCTTTGTTGCCAAGTGATTTTTGGTCTTTTGGATATACCTAGTAGAAGAATTGCAGGATCAAACAGCAGGTCTACTCTTAGATCCCTGAGAGCTATTCAAACTTCTTTCCAAAAGGGATGCATTAACTTGAATTCCCACCAGAAGTGCAGAAGTATTCCCTTTTTTACAAATCCACACCAACATCTACAGTTTTGGAATTTCATTATGTGAGCTACTCTTACTGGAGTTAGATTATATCTCAAAGTGGTTTTGATTTGCATTTTTCTGATGATTAAAAATGATGAGCATTTTTTCATGTGTGTCTGAGCTACTCACCTGTCTTCATCAGAGAAGCTTCTGTTCATGTCTCTTGCCCACAATGAAATGGAGTCACTTGTTCTTTTCTTATTAATTATTAATTAATAATAAGTTAATGTTTGAGTTCTCTGTGGATTCTGTTTATCAAATCTTTGTCAGAAATATAACCTGCGAATAACCTTTCCCATTTCAATGGCTGTCTCCTTGCTCTACTTACTATGTTCTTGTTTGTGCAGAAGCTTTTTAATTTGATCAGATCTCAGTAATGTACTTTTGGTGTTGCTTCAATTGCCCTAGGGGTCCTCCTCATAAAGTATTCTCCCAGGCCAATTTCTTCAAGAGTTTCCCCTGCACTCTCTCTAAGAATCTTCATAGTTTCATGTGTTAAGTTTAAATCTTTTATCCAGTGAGAGTCAAATTTTTTTTTAATGGTGAAAGATGTGAGACCAGTTTCAGTCTTCTACAAGTCACCAGCCAATTCACGGAGCACCATTTATTAAATAGGGAATCTTTCTCCACATATATATATATATAAATTATTATTATTATTATTAAATCATAGCTGTGTACAATAATGCAATCATGGGGCACAATGTGCTGGTTCCATATGCAATCTGAAATATTTTCACCCAACTGGTTAACTTAGCCTTTATGGCATTTTCTTAGTTATTGTGTTCAAACCCTTATACTCTACATTTAGTAAATTTCACCCACACCCTTCTAAGATGCAGCCTAGGTGTGGTTGAACCCATCACTCTCCCTCCACCTTTCCTCTCCCTCCCTTCCTCTCCCTTTCCCCCTTCCCCATATTCTTGTATGGAGATTGGGTTATAGCCTTTGTATGAAAGCTATAAATTAGTTTCATATTAGGGCTGAGTACATTGGGTACTTTTTCTTCCATTCTTGGGTTACCTGGATAAGAAGAATATTTTCCAGCTCCATCCATGTAAACATGAAAGAGGCATAGTCTCCATCTTTCTTTATGGCTGCATAATATCCCATGGTTTAAAAATACCACAATTTATTAATCCATTCATGAGTCGATTGGGCACTTGGTTTTTTTCCATGACTTAGCAATTATGAATTGGGCTGCAATAAAAATTCTGGTATAAAAATCTTTGTTATAATGGGATTTTTAGTCTTCTGGATATATACCTAGTAGAGGAAATGTAGGATTGAATGGCAGGTCTATTTTTAGATCTCTAAGTATTCTCCAAACATCTTTGCAAAGGGACTGTATTAGTTTTCATTCTCACCAGCAGTGTAGAAGTGTTCCATTTTCTCCACATCCATGCCAACATCTCTGGTTTTGGATTCTCAGGGAAAACTCTTGAAGGAATTGGCCTGGGAGAATATTTTATGAGGAGGACTCCCTGGGCAATTGAAGCTGCATCAAAAATACACTACTGGGACCTAATGAAACTAAAAAGCTTCTGCACAGCCAAGAACACAGTAAGTAGAGCAAGCAGACAGCCATTTTATATTTTTGATAGGCTTATCAAAGATTACATGACAATTAGTGTCTGGGTTCATATCTTAGTTCTCTTTTCTGTTCCATACATTTACCTCTCTACTTTTGTGCCAGTACCATGCTGTTTTGATCACTCCATTGTTTTTTAATGTTGTAATGAAAGTCTTATCCATCACAATCAGGCAAGAGAAGGCGATCAAGTGTATCCATATTGGGTCAGAGGAGATCAAACTTTCACACTTCACAGACGATATGATTGTATGTCTGGAAAACCACAGGGACTCAACTACAAAACTCTTAGAAGTGATCAAAGAATACAGTAGCATCTCAGGCTATAAAATCAATACTGACAAATCAGTAGCATTTATATACACCAACAATAGACAAGCTGAAGAAACAGTCAAGGACTATTCCTTTTACAGTAGTTCCAAGGAAGATGAAATATTTGGGAATTTACCGAACAAAGGACATGAAAGATATCTACAAAGAGAATTATGAAACTCTGAGAAGAGAAATAGTCAAAGATGTTAACAAATGGAAAAATATACCATTCTCATGGCTGGGAAGAATCAACATTTTTAAAATGTTCATACTACCCAAAGCGATGTACAGATTTAATGCAATCCCTATTAAAGCACCACTGTCTTACTTTAAAGCTCTGGAAAAAATAGTACTTCATTTTATATGGAAACAGAAAAAGACCTTGAATAGCCAAGACATTACTCCGAAATAAAAACAAATCAGGAGTAACCATGCTACCAGACATCAGACTATGCTATAAATCTATGGTGATCAACATCTTATTTATTTTCGGGTTAATTTAATTCCAAAAATTATTTATAGTTGTTAATATAATTTTTATCTATTTCAAGCAAATTGTAAACATTTATGCTCATAAACTATTAAAACATGTAAGACTTGAAAAGTAACATTTAAAAATGCCTGAAACGTTGTATTGAAGATGTTTCTCTACATTTACCTATTGCATACAAATTAATGTGAAAATGATACTTAATGCATAGATCAAAAATCACTGTATATAAAATATTCTTGTTTGGCATGAGACTAAGTTATAATTGCTTTCATCATAAAGATTAACTGTGAAAGTATAGTTCAATCTTCTTATAAGACACATGTAATATTTCCAGATCTTTAAAGTATGACAGAGGTGCTTTAATAGGGATTGCATTAAATCTATAGATAGCTTTGGGTAGTATAGGCATTATAACAAAGTTTATTCTTCCCAGCCATGAACATGGTATATTTTCCATTTGTTAACATTTTCATGTATTTCTTTTCTCAGAGTTTCACAGTTCTCTTTATAGAGATCTTTCACATCCTTTATTACGTACACTTCCAGATATTTCATCTTCTTTGGCACTATTGTAAGGGGAATAGAGTCCTTTATTGTTTTTTCATCTTCACTAGTGTTGGTACATATAAATGGTACAGATTTGTGAGTATTGATTTTATAGCCTGAGAAGCTACTGTATTCCTTGATCACTTCTAAGAGTTTTGTAGTTGAGTCACTGGGATTTTCCAGATATACACTCATATCATCTGTGAAGAGTGAAAGTTTGATCTCCTCTGATCCTATTTGGATACACTTGATTGCCTTCTCTTGCTTGATTGAGATGGCTAAGTCTTCCATTACAATGTTAAAAAGCAGTAGATACAATGGGCAAACTTGCCTGGTTCCTGATTTGAGTGGAAATGATTTCCATTTTTCTCCATTCAATATGATATTGGCTGTGGGTTGTGGCTGTAGATGGCCTCTATCAGTTTAAGAAATGTTCCTTCTATACCTATTTTCTTAAGTGTTCTGATCAAGAAAGGATGCTGGATATTATCAAAAGGTTTTTCTGCATCAATTGAGAGAATCATATGGTCTTTGTTTTCTATTTTGTTTATGTAATGTATTATATTTATAGATTTACATATATTGAACCATCCCTGGGACACGGGGTTGAAGCCCACCTTGTCATGATGTCTTAATTTCTTTGATGTGTTGCTGGATTCTGTTTGCTAAGATCTTATGGAATATTTTTGCATCCTTGAATAGCCAAGAAATTACTTAGAAATATAAACAAATCGAGAGGAATCATGCTACCAGACTTCAGACTATAGTACAAATATATAGTGATCAAAACAGCATGTTACTGGCACAAAAATAGAGAGGTAGATGTATGGAACAGAATTGAAAACCAAGAGATGAACCTAGACACTTGTAATCATTTGATCTTTAATAAGCCTATCAAAAATATAAAGTGGGGGAAAGATTCCCTATTTCATGCTGGGCGACTTGGCTGGTGATTGGTAGAAGACTGAAACTGGACCCACACCTTTCTCTAAACAAAAGTTAACTCTCACAGTTTAAAGGACTTAAACTTAAGACATGAAACTATAAAAATTCTTGGAGAGAATGTAGGGGAAATACTTGAAAAAATTGACCTGGGAGAATACTTTATGAGGAGGACTCCCTGACCAATTGAAGCAATATCAAAAATACACTAGAGGGATCTGATCAAACTAAAAAGCTTCTGCATTACCAAGGACATAGTAAATAAAACAAGTAGACAGCCCTAAGAATTTTTGCAGATTATCTTTCCAGTAAATGTCTAATAACCAGAATCCACAGAGAACACAAACTTATTAATAAGAAAAGAACAAGTGATCCCATTTCATTGTGGGCAAGAAACATGAACAGAACTTTCTCTGAAGAAAACAGGAGCATGGTCTACAGACACATAAAAAAATGTTCACCACATTTAATCATCAAAGAAATGCAAACCAAAACTATTTTGAGATATGATCTAACTCCAGTAAGAGTAGCCCACATTGCAAAATCCCAAACTACAGATGTGGGCATGGATGTGGAAAAAATGGAATACTTCTGCACTTCTGGTGGGAATTCAATCTAATACATTCTTTTTGGAAAGAAGTTTGGAGAACACTCAGGGATCTAAATGTAGACCTGCCGTTTGAACCTGCAATTCCTCTAGTAGGTGTGTATCCAAAAGACCAAAAATCACTTGGTAAGAAAAATATTTTGCCCACCCCCTCTTTTTTCTCTCTCTCTCTCTCTTTTTTTCTTTCTTTAAATCTTTTTTCTCTTCTTGCTCTTCATTCTTTTCATCCCTCTGGTCTCGTACCCAAAGGACTCATTAAAACATTAGGCCAGCGGTACAGTAACTTAAAGAGCAAGAAGAAGTGAAAGGAAAATTAGGGTAAGGAAACAGATACAAGAAAGCACTCATGAAGAAGAATCAGCAGTAAAATCCTAGCAACATGAAATACCAGTTCAGAGTAACCCCTTCTAGGGATCATGAGATAGCTACCACAGAGGATTCATCCTATAAAGAAATGCTAGAAATGACAGAAGGGGAATTTAAAATACAGATGTATTTTAGGGATTGGTAATATGTGTTTTATGTGTCTACTGTGCATATATGTATGTATATACATATATATGCATTATAATGCTTTTTTATCATTTAAATATTTTAATGTGTTTTACCTAGATAATAGAATAATTGAATAAAAAAACACTACTGACAAAAACCAATGAATCTAGAATTTAACATGTGCTATTTAAGCATACCATCATATGTTCCAAACAGAATCAGAATTGCCAGTGCATGACAGGTAGCATTGTGTCAATTGATAGAAGTATGCCTCATATAGTTAGTTTCTCTTGCACAGGAAATTAAGTTTTGTGTTCACTGATTATTTACACAGAAAATAGTAAGACAATTTAAGTTAAAAAAAGTATTGTTCCTTCATAGGACACTTTTGCTAATAGCTTTACTGAAAGTCACTTGCAATGAAATGCCCTAAAGTAAGTCTGTAATTGGCTTGGAAACTACTCACTCCCAATCTTCTTGAAACTCGTAAATTGAATTCCTCTAGGGGTAAATAAGACATAACCAGTGTACTTGTAAGGACCTCCTTCAGTGAATGCACCTCATAGCTTTTTGTCCCTTCCTAAATGTATAAAAAGTGCACTACCAGTGCCAACACCATCTTGTTCCCAAAATGTAGATTGGGCAATTTCACGTGTAAATATTTGAAGTATCAGACGTAGATAAACATTTTAATAAATGCTTCTGTTTTAATTAGTTTTACCAATTATCAAAATGCCTCAATTGTAGATCATGGTGCATTATTTGTTCATTAGGGGTCCTATATAAAGGTAAAATAGTTTAATGTTTGGCCAAATATTGGGAACTTTATTTCTTTCTCAACTCTCAGTTTCAAAGTTTACAGTCTGAAACACTGTTTAATAGCAGGAAAATTGCTATTATTGTTGCTATTATGATACAGTTGAAACATTGTTCCATAGCAGAGAAATTGAACTGGTAATTTAATTTTATACTCATTTATTCAATGAATTCACAAGAGGCTCTATATTTGTGCACAGGACATTTTTTACATTGTCCATTGTTTTAGGAAATTTCCCCAAAGTATTTTCTTAAGTGACAATATTATAGCTTAATTTTTAGGGATTTTTTTTTTTTTTTTGTAAACACAGAGTCTTATTTTATCGTCCTCGGTAGAGTGCAGTGGCATCACACAGCTCACAGCAACCTCCAACTCCTGGGCTTAGGCAATTCTCTTGCCACAGCCTCCCGAGTAGCTGGGACTACAGGAGCACGCCACAATGCCCAGCTAAGGAATTTTTTTGAAGGTACCTGAAAATTTAACTTTTGATAGGGTAAGAACATTTAGCTATTTTCTTATTTATTTATTTTTTATTGTTCTGGATTCACTGAGGGTACAAAGAACCAGATTACATTGATTGCATTTGTTAGATAAAGTCCCTCTCATAATTGTGTCCTTCCCCCAAAAGGTATGTCACATACCATGACTCCTCATTCCCCACCCTCCTTTCCTTTCTTTGTTCTCCCCTTCCCCCACCAACATTGTGTACTAGGTCTTTAATTGTCCTCATATCAGAATTGAGTACATAGGATTCTTGTGTCTCCATCCTTGTGATGCTTTACTAAGAATAATGTTTTCCACTTCCATCCAGGTTAATACAAAGGATGTAAAGTCTCCATATTTTTTAATGGCTGAATTGTATTCCATGGTATATATGTACCACGGCTTATTAATCCATTCCTGGGTTGGTGGGCATTTAGGTTATTGCCACATTTAGGTGATTGTAAATGGAGCTGTGATAATCAGTCTAGTGTAAGTGTTCTAATGATAAAAAGACTTTTTTTCTTCTGGGTATATGCCCAGTAATGGGACTGCAGTATCAAATGGGACGTCTAGTTTGAGTTCGTGGAGGGTTTTCCATACTTCCTTCCAAAAAGGTTGTATTAGTTTGCAGTCCCACCAGCAGTGTAAATATATTCCCTTCTCTTCACTTCCATGTCAGCATCTACAGTTTTGAGATATGGCAATGTGGGCCATTCTAGCTGGTGTTAGGTGGTATGTCAGGGAGGTTTTTATTTGCATTACTCTAATAATTAGGAATGATAAGCACTTTTTCATAAGTTTCTTAGCCACCCATCTGTCTTCTTTAGAAAAGGTTCTAGTCACCTCAATTGTCCATTGATATAAGGGATCGTTGACTCTTTTTATGTTGATTAGTTTGAGTTCTCTGTAGTTGCTAGTTATCAAGCTTTTGTCCAATTCATAATATTCAAATATCCTTTCCCATTGTGTAAGTTCTCTATTTGCTTTGGTTGTTGTCTCCTTAGCTGTACAGAAGCTTTTCAGTTTAATTAAGTTCCATGTGTTTATTTTTGTTGTTGCAATTGCCATGGAAGTCTTCTTCATAAAGTCTTTCTGCAGGCCAATATCTTCAAGTGTTTTTTCCCATGATTTCTTAGAGGATGTTTATTATGTCATGCTTTAAATGTAGGTCTTTTATCCATCTTGAATCAATTTTTGTGAGTAGAGAAAGGTGCGGGTCCAGTTTCTCTCTTTTACATGTAGGTATCATCCAGTTCTCCCAGCCCCATTTATTAAATAGGGTTTCTTTTCCCCAGTGTATGTTCTTGTTTGGTTTATTGAAGATTAGTTGGCTATATGATGTTAGCTTTATCTTCTGGTTTTCTATTCGGTTCCAGATATCTATGTCTCTATTTTTGTGCCAGGGCCACGCTGTTTTTTATCATTATGGCCTTGAAGTATAGCTGAAAGTATGGTAGGCTGATGCCCTGACTTTGTCTCAGTGTCTAAGAACTGCCTTAGCTCTATGAGGATTTTTCTTGTTCCATACAAAACAAAGAATCATTTTTACCAAGTCTTGAAAGTACGATATTGGTATTTTAATAGTGATGGCATTGAATCTGTAGATTGCTTTGGGAAGTATAGACATTTTAAGAATATTTATTCTTCCCAGCAATGAGTAGAAGAAAAGAGGGTTTGCAATATTATTTTTAGATACAAGTGGATACAAAGTAACTAAAGTAAAAATAGACAAAGATGGATACTTCATATTGGTCAAGGGAAAAATACAACAAGAAGACATTTCAAAGCTAAATATTTATGCACCCAGTGTAAATACTCCCATCTTCCTGAAACAGACCTTAATTAGTCTAAGCAATATGAGATACCATAAACACCATAATAGCATGCAACTTTAACACTCCTCCTAAAGAGCTGGACAGATTCTCTAAATAGAAATTACACAAAGACACAAGGACACAAATGTGACCCTATAACAACTGTACTTGATAAACGTATATGGAACACTCCATCCCAAAGGGAAAGAATGTATGTTCTTCTCATCGGCCCAAAATTGATCATATATTTAGGACACAAAACAACCCTCAACATAATCAAAAGAATTGAAATTTTACCTTTTATCTTCTCAGACCACTAGGCATTAAAGTCAGAACTCAACTCCAACAAAAAATGTTGAAACCCACACAAAGGCATGTAAATTAAACACCTTCATGCTGAAGGACAGTTGGGTGCAGGAAGTGTTAAAAGAGGAATTCATTAACTTCCTTGAGCATAACAATAACAACAATGAAGACTCAAGTTACCAAAATCTGCAGGAGCAAAAGCAGTTCTGAGAGGAAAATTTATCCCTTTAGATGCCAATATTAATTTACTTATTTTTTTTATTATTACTTTATTCCTACTTAAAGTTGCATTGATAACCTGTGGCTTTTCATGATATTACTGAACAAGGAACAATTATGTAAACTTTAGCAACTTATGAATTCTATTAGTGAAATTTGAAAACTGTGTTTAACTAACTTTTCCTTTACTTTTTAATGTTTGAAAACTTAATCTACAAAAGCACTTTTTCTGTTCAGATTCATAATAGAGGGATATTGAAAATACAAAGGTATTTTTTTCAACATAAATAGAAGTATTCACTACTTTATAAAAATCATTTCTAAGTTTCCAAGAAAGATTATTTCCTTTTTTCACTTCTTAAAGATGATTATTGAACAATATAAAAGAACATTTATACTCATGTCATAATTTGTTTATGATAAATTTCTGTCTCCTCCAAAGAAACTATGGCATAGAAACTAAAACAAGTCTCTTGCCTGAAATGATGACTTTATAGGATGGAAATAAAATTTGGAGTTTTCATGAATAAATGTGACACCTGAATAGCTTGTTATTTTCTTCCAGTTGAGAGAGGTTACCCGAGAAGGGTGAGGTCTGGGAGAACAGGTTTTGTCAAGGAGAGCACAAGGATACACTTGCAGGGTCTTCTCCATGGTAACTCAGTCTTTAGGAAATTGTAACTTCCTGGACTTGGAAATTTCCAAGTTCTGTGAAATCCTGTAGTTCTGTGGCGACTGAACTAGAATCTCCTGCTTGATTCAAACTGGTCAATGAGAAGGGTACCTGTGGGGTGGAACTTCTTGACTGTCAATAAAAAGGGAAAGATCAAGCTAGACGGGGAGCACGGCCATTTGGAATTCGTCTATGCCGTAAGCTCCCAGATGGTGAATAAAGCCCTTCCTCTTATAAACATGGTGTTTGGGTGCTCTTTCTCTCCGTTGGGCCTTGTCTTCCTGCAACATTTTTTGGTTCCCTGACCAGGAAGTGAGCTCACTCTTGGAGAGAATGTGCACCTGGCCGTTGCCACCAATCCTCTGGACACCCACGTGGGGTCCCCTGATCGGCCTGGGACGTGAACCACTGAGCACACTGGGGAGGCAGTTTGGCCTCCCTGTGTGGACGCCTTGGCTTGGATGAGAAAGGATCCTGTCGGCGGGTCTTCAAGGAGTCAAACACCAGGAGGAAGTGGCATGGAGGAACACGTACCTACACAGGGAGACATCTAAGGCAAGGTATGATCAATCTTGGGGTCCCACTACAGTTTTAGTTTAAGAAGGAGCCTGATCAACTCCTTGGGCATTAGATTGCCAACAGGTCTGTTGAGAGGTGTGTGAGAGTGTGTGGATGTGACTGAGAGAACTCTGAGGGTGGAGTTAGACCTCCTATCACGGGGCCTAGGGGAGTGTTGGTTTGCTTCCTATGGCTATGTGGCAGCTTGCATGGGAAGTCAAGGCTGCCCAGGTTAATAAATAGGTGGGAAATGTATGCATGTGAGTGCTTGGAGAATGACTGAGATGGGTAACAATAGGTGAGGTTTGCTCCTCCCATTCATGGGGTGAAACGAATGTGTGAGTGTGCCCTTCTTCCCTGCTCCATATTTGTCCCCTGGCTATTCTGAGAGAAACTGGAAGTTCTAGGTTTTCTGATTTCTGTCTTTGGTGGCAACCATGTGGCCGTGAGGGACTTCGGAGAAAATGAAAAGACATTAGAAAAGATGTTGTTGTAGTTTTGTTACTGGAATTTCTTCAGTGAATCTTTAGTCTCAGGAATTTGAGAATTGAGCCCGTAGGCCACATATCAGTGATAAAATGGCATTTTGTTAGACTGAGGGACATGCAGAGGGAGTGGAGAGTGCCAGAACTATTGGCAGAGGGGCTGTGCCTTGGAAAGTGTTGCGGTTTGGGCAGTCTGGTGAGCCCTGGATGGCAATTGAAAATCTGGGGGGCAGAGTGTGAATCTTGTGCTGGATGAGGTTGTACCCATATAAACAACAGGTCTCCAAGGTGAACAGCCTCTGGAAGTGGGGAGGAGGCACAGGTCAGAGGTTTCCTGCATAAGTTCTTTGTCTAGGGGAGAATAACTGGCCATGAGAGATATTTTGGCCAGGACTTGGTAGGCAGAAAAATACCTTTACAAACTGAATGGGTGTTCTAGCAAATGAATGAATGCAGCCCCTCACCTTGGACAAGGTTATTAGGTCTTTGCAGTGGTTTTTGTCTGGGGAAGGGATTAGGGTGTGTGCTCCTAGGTCAGGGTTGGGCCATCCAAAATGTTTGGGACTGCTTTGTTCATGGCCTTGCTAGGGCTCAGAGGGTTTGTGGCTGGAGATGGGAGTCTGATGTCTGAGCTCACCTGAGCCTGAAAAAGGGGGTTCCCTATCCAGCCCTGAGTGGAAAGAATCCCGTATCAACGTTATATCTCACAAAATGTCTCTCATTTGTAAAATGTAATAATTTGGTTGTTTAAATTGTTAGGGAAACTGAGTCTTTGTCAAAGGATAAGATTCTTGCCTTTAAAACCTTCTAATTATCAGTTTGGCTGAGTGAATAGGTGACTTCATGGTAAACTGGGATCCTGTTTTGTGGGAAGTGAGTTTTTGAGAGTAGAGAAATTAGACAGAAAGGAGAATGGCATTGTGTAAAGGAAGAATCTTGTGTGATAAATTTTGTCCTGAAACAGAATGGTGGTATAAGAAAGTGAAAGGCAGGGCAAAAGTTAAAGAAAGTTTAGAATGTTTGTAGATTGTCCGTGCAGGTCATAAAGGGAATTTGTGAAAGAATTTACATGTGATCCAGTTGACTATTCCTTTAAAATCTTTTGGCATGTAATCTTATTTGAGCCAATGTTTAAGACTTTTGATATTTGACAAACCTTCCAAAATCAAAACTCTAAATTTGGGGCTTGGCACCCGTAGTGCAGTGGTTGCAGTGCTGGCCACATGCACCAAGGCTGGTGGGTTGGAACTCGGCCTGGCCAACAGAAAAAAAAAGGCACAACTCTAAATTTGGTCTTCTTGAAATATTAAGACCACTGAAAATCATAGGAAAACAAATTAAACTTATTTGATTTATTAAAAATATATAGGAAACGCTGTCAAATATGAAATGGTGATTAGTTTTGTATGGGTTATGAATATATATATATATGTTCTAATATTATAAAGCATTGGTCTGTCCTAATGTATAAGACAGTGGTCTTATCCTAACATGTATTGTTGGTAGTAATTTTAATTCATCTAAAAAGAAAGCGTTTTTTTAATGTAATTGGCTGAGTCCAAAGTTTAACCAAAAAGAAAAAGAAATATTAAGAGAGGCTAACAAATTCTCTCAAATTCAAATTCCTGATGTCTTTAGAAATTGAATACCTTCGGACTAAAAGCAGATTTTTAGAACTTTTATTAGAAAGTTAACATGTCTATGAATATTGCTAGCCTAACTTCAAACAGAATAGAAATCAGTTACATGGAATATTGTTGATTGTGTCTGTATTCTGTTTTTCAGAAGTCAAGAAAATAATTTTCTGTCTTCTGAGCTATTTGTAGCTCTTCAAGCAATGTATGTACTTATGAGCAGAATTTGAAACATGTATTTTTCTCTCTCTTGATTTCTCCAGAATTTGACAGGCGGGGATACTCACCACTATACTAACGAGGAACTGCACACTTCTCCAGAATTTGAAAGCCATTTGTAAGTATTCTTAATTTCTGACAATACAGTTATTTGCATTAGTTCAATAAGAATCTGTTTGTTCTATAGGACATGATGAAAGTGCTGGTTATTTTACCAAGGCTTTAGCTGGAATAGCATTTCCAGAAGTTTCCAGACTGTATTAAGGAATTCAGGTTGACTTTATAAGGCCAATAAGAAAAGCCCTTTGGAAAACTGGCCAGATACCCATCAGTAACATTTTCTGATCTGTGGTAAGTAATGAAGGTCGCTTGCTGACGGGTCCGGGATTTGAAAATGTGCTTGGTGAACCTCAAGAGAAGAGGAATTTATCCAATGCACATACAAGTATCTAGTGGCACAGATGAAACCCGGGCTTATGGAAGGCTTTCAAGAAAGTCCAGCCTGAGATTCCTTATAAAAGGTTCCAGCAAAGCCAATTTTAAAGGAAAGGAGAGCCTAGATGGCTAATAATTAATTATTCTTACTGCACTTTATGCAAATAATCAGACTCAGTATACTGAAGGTACAGTTTATTTTGGAAATAAGTCAGTCCTGCTATACTTTGTCTTTAGTAAAGAGAGAAATTGGAGAGAGAAAAATGATTTAAAGAGAAAAGAGGCTGTGGCCCACCTGTATTTAGATCCCAGCCTTGTCTGTACTGTAAACTCATAAAATGAGATGTAACTGTTTTAC
>CAUYON010035955.1:0-38174 GCA_963573935.1 Arctocebus calabarensis
TATCTGGGAATACTGCTATGCTAACATATTAACCACAGTATAATCGTTGATTGGAAAACAGTAATTAAGCAATGAATTGAATTAAATAACAAAGTTCAAACTGTCATAAACTCATAGACCACAATAATTTTACAAAACAAGAAGACTTGTTTTTTGTGGGCTAACAGATTCTCTATTTTGGAGTATGTTCTGTGTGCTCTTGAGAAGAATGTGTATTCTCCTGCTGTTGTGTGGAATGTTCTGTATATGTCTTTGAGATCCATTTGGTCTAATGTGGTGTTCAAGTTCACTGTTTCTTTATTGATTTTCTTTCTAGATGATCTATCCGTTGTTGAAAGTGTGGTATGAAAGTCCCCTACTATTACTCTGTTGCTGTCTATTTCTCTCTTCTGTTCTGTTAATATTTGCTTTATATTTTTAGATGCTCTGAAAGTATGTGTGCATGTATTTATAGTCAGC
Organism: Arctocebus calabarensis; assembly: GCA_963573935.1. Classification (NCBI taxonomy): domain Eukaryota; kingdom Metazoa; phylum Chordata; class Mammalia; order Primates; family Lorisidae; genus Arctocebus; species Arctocebus calabarensis. The sequence continues at coordinate 460 of CAUYON010035955.1, forward strand.
GCACTTTCTTGATGAGCTGACCCTTTTATTATTATGTAATGACCTCCTTTGTCTCTTTTTATAGTTTTGGACTTAACGTCTATTTTGCCTGCTATAAGTATAGGCACCTCTGTTCTCTTTCAGTTACAGTTACATGGAATATCTTTTATATTATGTGATATGGATTTTGTTTATGATAAATATGGTTAGCCACTCTGTGCTTTGATTGGATAATAGGACGATCACATTTAAAGTAATTATTAATAGGTAAGAACAACTTACTTTTGCCATTTTTGTTAATTATTTTCTGCTTGTTTTGCAGTCCCTTTGATTCCTTTTTTTTTTTTTTGAGACAGAGTGTCACTCTGTCACTGTGAGTGCCATGGCATCATCATTGCTCATACTCTTGAGCAACTTCATACTCTTGGGCTCTGGAGAGTTTCTTGCCTCAGCCTCCCAAGTGGCTGGGACTATGGGAGCCTGCTACAATGCCTGGCTAGTTTTCTCTATTTTTAGTAGATACAGGGTCTCACTCTTGCTCAGGCTGGTCTCCAACTCAGTGAGCTCAAGCAATCCACCTGCTTCTGTCTCCCTGAGTGCTGGAATTATAGGTGTGAGCCACCACGCCCCACCATGGCCCTTTGCGGTTTGCTGATTATTTTTTTACGGTGATTCTTTTTTTTTTTTTTTTAAGACATAGTCAGGACTATGATGCCCTCAGTAGAGTGCCATGGCGTCATAGCTCACAGCAACCTCAAACTTTAGGGCTTATGCAATTCTGTTGCCTCAGTCTCCCAAGTAGCTGGAACTAACACAACACCCAGCTATTGTTTGTTGCAGTTGTCATTGTTGTTTAGCTGGCCTGGGCTGGTTTCAAACGCACCATGGCTGGCACCATAACTACGGGTGCCGAGCCAATGGTGATTCTTTGATTCTCTTATCTTTATCTTTTGTGTTTCTACTGGAGGTTTTTTTCTTTGTGACTACCAAGTCTTAAATCTTACAACAGCTTATTTTAAGCCGATAACCACTTACCCCGCATATAAAAACTGTCCACATTTGCTTCCTTCTTACATTTTACATTATTGATGTCATAATTTACGTATTTTCATAGTTCATATTCATTAGAAGTTATTGTAGCTATATTTAATTGTAATATATGCTCATGGTGTTGCTTTTCCCTTTCCTCATATGCAATTTTACATTCCCCTATGTTGTGTTTGATTAAACAATAATTTCACCAAGGCACAGGATGCGATATTTTTGTCCACTATTGCACTTCCAGCATCGAGCACGGTACTAACTACAGAGTAGCCGTTTGATATATAATTATTGAATCCGTAAATCGACAGTAATTGCGTTTTTGTGTAATTGGCTGTTTAATGCCTGTCTTCTCTCCCTAAAGGCAGGAACACCTGTCTTTTCCACCAGTGCATCTTCCAGACATAATGGTAAGGATTTGGCCCTCACTATAAATGCGCTGAATGAACGAATGAATGAATAGAAGTGAATGTTGAATACCTGGGAACTAAAAAAAAAAAAAATAAGATAAAAAGAGAGCCTGAGAAGTTGGCTTATGTTGAGAGGTGGCTTTGGCATTGAACAATCAGAGAGCAAAGTGTTCCCCTGGCAGTGACCCACATTCTCAAGTTCCACTTGCGCTTTAGTCCTCCAATCCGAAGCAGCAAGTCAGCTCAGCATTTATGCCTTTTGAGAAGACCCAGAGGAGATACAGGTGAGAACGGAAGGTCTTTCTATTCTGCCTGGACAGCACGCTTTTCTGGCACTCACTTTCTCCACCCATCTGGAAGGCCAATATTCCCTGGCAAAGGGCTGATTTCGCTGTGGCTTCTCTCTACACAACACTTAAAAACAATTTCCACTGAATATGGAAGCTAGTTCAGAGGGAAAAGGTAAGAGAAGAGTTGAGTAAGATTAAAGCTGACATTGACGAGAGAGGGAGTTCTGGGACAACGAGGGAAAGGCAGGGGCACCCACCCTGGCTGGTTACTGTCGGAGAATACGCTGTAAGGTCTAATGTAACGGACCTTTTCTTTCTGTTGTTGTTAATTGCTTTTGTTATTATTGTTTTACTTTTGTTTTTAGCAGAAGAGCCAGTTCCTTGGGCTGATGTAAGAAAGTAAAGGTTGTCAGTCTGTTGGGAAGAGAGCAAGGTTGCTTGAAGTTATCTTTGCTGTGGTTTTGTAAACACATATACCCATTTGGGGGAATTATACCCCCCCCACTCCCTGCCCAGTTCTGGTAGGTTCTTCCAGAAGGTTGTGCCCCTCCCAGTAGATATTTTCCACATTGGAATGTTTTTAGGTTTCTTATATCATATTCTAATAATACACATATTTTCTTTTCTTTTTTTCTCCTTTACTTATCTCCACCTTTCTCAGTGACATAAGGGAAAGCCAGGCCAGGTGTGGTGGCTCATGCCTGTAATGCTAGTACTTGGGGAGGCCAAGGCAGGTGGATTGCTTGAGGTCAGGAGTTGGAGACCAGCCTGAGCAAGAGCGAGACCCCATCTCTAAATAGCCGAGTGTGGTGGCAGGTGCCTGTAGACCCAGCTCCTAGGGAGGCTGAGGCAAGAGGACCACTTGAGCCCAAGCATTTGAGGCTGCTGTGAGCTATGATGACATCATGGCACTCGACCCAGGATGACAGAGTGGGACTCTGTCTCAAAACAGGAAAGCCAAAAAAAGTTTTTGTACCTTTTTGAGGCACTATATTGCAGAGCTAGCAATAATAGAAAGACAATATAATCCCAAAGGGAAGATGACATGCCAAGGGACAGTCAGGGTTCCTTGGTAAGCCACTCCCTACCCTGTCCTGTCTAGTCATTCTTCCTCCAAGTGTCCACGTTTTAATATGTTCAGGGACATATTAACAGAAGCACAGGCTGTTTAAGTGTAATTTTTTTTTTTTGAGACAGAGCTGTCACCCTGGGTAGAGTGCCATGGCGCCACAGCTCACAGCAACCTCCAGCTCTTGCGTTAGAGTGATTCTCTTGCCTCAGCCTCCCAAGTAACTGGGACTAGGCTGCTACAATGCCCAGCTATTTTTTAGTTGTAGTTGTTATTGTTTGGCAGGCAGGGGCTGGATTCGAACCCGCCAGCCAGGGTGTATGTGGCTGGCACTCTAGCCGCTGAGCTACAAGTGCTGAGCCTAAGTATAATTTTTTTATTTAACCACCAGGGGAAGCAGACTGGGGTGAGAATAATACAAAACTAGGAGATAAGATAAGACGACCCAGGGTTTTGCAGTTGCTGTCCTCATAGGCTCTGTATTAGTTCCCGCCTCCCTTCTGCCTGCTACTTTATTTCTGAGGGTGGACTGTCCTGAGTACTTCCCTCTTTTCAACTTAAAGGAGAAAACCAGGCAGATTCATTCCTCCGTTCACCTTCAAGTCACCTTTGGGCAGTTTTCCTTTTAATATGCTGGGGCTTGAAAAATACACAAATTCTTTGGAATTTTCCCTTACGAAATTAGCTATCATCAGCCATTATTACCTGCATTTAAATGAGTTTATCAGAATGATTTTAGTCTTCTAACAGGCCAGAACTGAATATTGGTCTACTTTTGGAGAAGAGGAGAAAGAACTTGAAGGAAGGACATGATGTTTCCCAAACTGAGGGAGAGACTTGTTCTATTAATATAATTGCCCGATGATTGTTGAGCGACTATGTGTGAAATCACACTAAGTCACCTGTTGAGGAGCTTAGTCCTTTTGATGTTCTTTCAATCCTTTTAATAAATCAAAGAGAAACTCTCATTTCAGTCCTGGAGAGTTGTAACACCTCTGTAACCCTGGTATCTCCCTTGTAAACAAAGAAGGATGAGTCTGTTATTAACCTTCTTTCATTTTTCATATTTAATATTGGTGGTTCCACACATCAGTGGCCAGTGGTCCTAATTTTTCCACTTATTCGCTTAACCAGAGTAGGATCCCAAGTTTGTGCTAGGCTCAATTCAAGGCACTTGTGATTCAGTGGTTAACAAAATAGTTAACAGAACAGTTCTTCTTGTGGAATTTACAATAAAGTAACAAAATACTTTCTCTTAAATTACATCTAAGTTTTAAAAAGGGAGTTTTAATTAAAGCAAAATAATTAATTAAATACTGTTAAATGTGGTTCACAATTATGACAAGAAACAATAAAGGTAGTATTTGTAGGATCAAATTCAAAGAGACTAAGGTAAATTATGCTGTCAATATTAATTTCCTTCCTTTCTTCCTTATTTATTTTTATTTTGTTTTATTTTTGAGGCAGAGTCTCACTCTGTTGCCCAGGCTAGAGTGCCATGGTGTCGGCCTAGCACACAGCAACCTCCTGGGCTCAAGTGACTCTCCTGTCTCAGCCTCCTGAGTAGCTGGGACAATAGGTGCACACCATAATATGTGGCTAATTTTTCTTCCTTTCCTTTTTTCTTTTCCTTTCTTTTTGAGACAGAGTCCTACTTGGTCACCCTGGTAGAGTCTCATGGTATCACCTTATCTCACAGCAACCTTAAACTCCTGGATTCAAGGGATTCTGACCTGAGCCTCCCAAATAACTGAGACTATATGCATCCGCCACGACACCCAGATAGTTTCTCTATTTTTATTTTATTTTATTCTATTTTTAGTAGAGATGGGGTCTTTCTTGCTCTTGCTCAGGCTGATCTCGAGCTCCTGAGCTCAAGCTATCCAACCATCTGGGCCTCCCAGAGTGCTAGGATTACAGGTGTCAGCCACTGCACACAGCCTCTCTTTTCTTCTTTAAGTAAGACTGTATTCTCTGACTGTGGATTTTCCAGCCACTCTTCCTTATACTAAAGACACCCAGAAGAAAGATACAGTTGCTATTCTGAAAGTGTCAGAAATAGGGAAGAAAAAGAAATCACCATGTAGCAGTGGGAGAGGCTGGGAGGGAGTGGATCCCTGCTGGGGTGTGCCCGCGGCAGGTCTGGGGCAGAGGTGAGCTGGTCAGGGTGCTCTAGGCATGGGGTGGGAGGGAGGTGGCACAAGGAACTCAGACCGAGGCTCGGCGTGGAGAGACATGTCTGCCATTCTAATGAATTTCAATTTGTTCCTGAAGGGATTGGGACACCGCTGTGGGGTTTTACACAGAGGAGTAGCGTGACCAGATGTTCTCTTAGAAAAAATGACTCTAGCTGCTTCTCTCTGAAATTTCCATTAAACAAAAAATTCTATTGAAGTGTTCTGAAATTAGTAAGAACAAAACAAAACGAAAGAATCTCTTTTCCCCACACTCCTGCCACTTTTCAATAAAGCATAGTTCTTTGTCTTCCTCTGTTTTCTGCTCTTAAAGAGAGTACCCAGGCAGACCAGCACCCTAGGAGGCCAAGGTCAGTGGAACCTTGAACTTAGGAACCCAGGACCAGCCTGAGCAAGAGTAAGACCCCATTTCCATGCAATGTGGTGGGCACCTGTAGTCCCAGCTACTCAGGAGGCTAAGGCAGGAGGATCACTTGAGTCCAGGAGTTTGAGGTTGCTGTGAGCTAGGCTGAGCCCATAGCACTCTAACCATTATTACCATCTGGGCAACAGATGTCTTTAAAAAAAAAAAGGCCAGATTAACACTCTGGGAGGCCAGGGCGGGTGAACTGCTTAAGCTCAGGAGTTTGAGATCAGCCTGAGCAAGAGAGAGACCCCATCTCTATTAAAAATAGAAAGACTAGCTGAATGTTGTGGTGGGAGCCTGTAGTCCCAGCTATTCGGGAGGCTGGGGCAAGAGGATTGCTTGAGCCCAAGAGTTTGAGGTTGCTATGAGTTATGATACCATGACACTATACCTAGGGGGTGAGAGTGAGACTCTGTCTCAAAAAAAAAATGTACCTCAAAGGATTTTCCAAACTTAACAAGGGTAATGAGAAAAGTTTAGGTTACCTTAGAGGTATTTTCTTTTCTTTTTTGTTTTTAATAATTTTATTAAATCATAATTGTGTACATTGGTGAAATCATGGGACAGAATGTGCTTCATATACAATCAGAAATATTTTGATCATACTGTTAGAGACAGCCTTCATGGCATTTTCTTGATCACTTTATAAAGACATTGATAGTCTACATCATGAGAATAGTTCCTTTTTTAAAATTAGGGACAGGGTTGCATTTACATGCTCCCCATTTACTTGATGTCTTGATGGGAATTACATGAATATCTGCACACAGATAAGACATGTATTAGCAGCCATCTAAACTTTAGTTAACAAAACTCAAGAGAAGAAAATAAAATTGTTATAAAATGTAAATAAAGAAGACTTTATAATTAGATGTATTTGTGCCTTAAACACAACTTTTGTGAGCCTCAATATATTTAAAAATGCATATGAGATAGCAGAGTTATTTTTAGAGAGAGAATTTCATTTCAAAAACAGTTAATAACCTAATGCCATAAAATTTCCTTGTAACAGTTATTCAACATTAAAATAAAAAAAGAGTAAATTCAGTGGAATTCTTTAAGTTCACAAAAGAATATGAGAAAAAGAGGCTTTAAAAGAAGATGATTTGTATTTCATTATCTTTACCTATAAATTTTCCCTCGACTTTTGAATGAGGAGATAACTGCTTTAAGTTATTATGGGTTCTTATACACTTTTTCTTTCAAATACAGGGGGATTATAATAAGGAAAACAATTATTTATTTGAGAAACAGAGAGATTCTTAGCTTAATTTCCTACTTGTTAGCTCATCCTCTCCCAGAACCAACACAGGAACTAAAAAAGGGTTCATTTAAAAGAGGGCCTTTAAATTTTGGTGCCAATTAAAGGCAGGCATAGAAAATGATAACTGGCAAAGCTGCTGGGCTCCCTGGACAGGGTGGTGCCCATATCCAGAGGGAAGAATAGGGCAGCTTAGCATCAGTGCAGTAAAGTCTCTACTTCATTTTTATGTTCTCCGTATGGTAATCAAGAGTCCCATTAAGGTAAGGAATGAAGTCTGGTAGTCTGTTTTTTATTATGCACTGGGATCATTGCTATTTGTTTTTTCAGTAACAGTGATTTCTGTTCAGAATTACAGACTTTTTCAAGGAAACTTACCTTGAGAGGATTCAGAAATTGCAGTACCTTCAGGCAACACTTAACATGGACACATATAAAAAAATGAGGTTCTTCTTGACAAGAAAAATGATTGATAAGTGTGTATTGAGAAAATCATGAAAACATTAGGAGACCCAAGAAAACTATTCAGGGGGATCAGCTCTATGCAAATGAGTATCAACATTTGCATATTTCCTTTTCCTCCTCATACATTAGGAGGCCCCAGGTGGTGCTCAAAGAAGAGCCGCAGTTTGTTTTTGGATTTTGTAACAAATTGTGTCTTTCGCTCATTTACCTGCTGTGTCAAATATGGCAAAGGTGGTTGATAAGACCTTCTCAGTGAAGAAAAATAAAATTTCCTTTAAAAATCTGGCTTCTGACTGTCATATGTAAGTGGATATCCAGCGAGCTAAAAAAAACAAAACACCACAGCTGAGATCTTAAGCTCAGGGTTTAACTATAAAAGAAAAAAAAAATTGGTTCCTTATCTCTCTGGAAAATATAATAAAGGAGGAACAGGTATGAAAATAGTTATGTAAACAAGGAGAACCAGAGCACTATAAAAGGGGAAAGAAGGATCAGATGAATACGTGTAACTGTTAAGATTTCTTTTTTTTTATTCACAGGTTCATAAATTAACTTTTTTTAACAAGTGAACAGTTTATTAAGAATTAAGCAAAGGTATGTTGTGATACAGTACAAGCAAGACACTCAAGACAGGTACAATAGTACTACTCACACAAAAACTTAAATTTCACCTCATAAAAAACCACAAAACAACAGAGAAAGCAATTTCACTATTATAAAATAAGATATTTCATGCAAAGTATTGACTCTGTTATGTTTTCTAGATAATAATATGAACAGAAATAAAAACTTTGTTTACCTGTTTATTCTAGTTAAGAAAATTGAATGTACAAGAGAATGATAAGAAATTGGAACAAAATTGGTAGAACCCAGTACACAATGAAAGCATGTATCTCCTTATTCAAAAGTTGAGGGAAATTTTATAGTTAAAGGTATTGAAATATGAATCATCTTCTTTAAATAAAGTTGTTACTTATAACAGGGGTTACACATCAGTAACAACAAGCTTGCAATTTGCAAAAAAAAACATTTTGGTGCTATAATTTTGTATCATATAGTAATAATTTGTTAATATCTTGACCATGGCTCAGCGCCTATGGCTCAACAGGCTAGGGCGCCTGCCACGTACACCTGAGCTGGCGAGTTTGAATCCAGCCTGGGCCAGCCAAACAATAATGGCGGCTGCAACCAAAAAAAAAAAAAAAAAAAAGGCCAGGCCTTGTGGCAGGCGCCTGTAGTCCCAGCTACTTGGGAGGCGGAGGCAAGAGACTCCCTTGAGCCCAGGAATCGGAGGTTGCTGTGAGCTGTGCACTCTATCCAGTGTGACAGCTTGAAGTTCTCTCTCAAAAAAAAAAGAAAAAAAATCTTGATCATATTTTTTCATTCATTTTTCTAGTAATTTATTTATTAAAACATCAAATATTTACTTTTTTCTACTTCATTTTTAATCAGCATAGTTAAAAGTGATGTGATTCACTCAATAAATTGACAGTAAAATTTTTTTGATAATTTTTTAGAGTATCATTCTAATGGCCCAATCTTTCTGGAGCTATTAAGAATATTTTATAGGTAATGACAATATTCAGATAAATTATTTATAAAATTGTTTCAAACTATAAGTTGTAATATGTACAAAGCTGATCATTCTTATGGGACTATTTTTCTAAAAATATTTCTCTCTTCATATAAATCAATTTCATGTTATTGTAAATTTAATTTTAGAGCTAAATTGATTTTATGGTATTTTTATATATCTTTTGACCTTTCCTATAACTCGTGAGAACTCATAAAAGAAAAAAAAAATGTACTTGGCTTATTTCACTTAACCTAATATTCTGTAGTTCCATACACGTTGTTTCAAATGGCAGGATATCATTCTTTCCCTTTCTTGCAGCTATATGATATTCCACTGTGTATATGCACTATTATTTCTTTACCTCTTTATCCATTTCCATTGATGGGCATTTAGGTCGATTCCATGTTTTGCCTATTATGAATAGTATTTTGATGCACACAGGAGTATACCTATCTTTTTGATATACTAAATTCTCATCCTTTGGGTAAAAGCTGTGGGATTGTTGAATCATATGATGCTTCAAGATTGGTTTAGATTTCAAAATACTTTTATAAGTATTCTATCATGTACTTGTAATTACAAGGAAAATTAATCTTAACATTGTTTTCTTACTTAATAATTGGTTCATCCAAAATAGTATTCCTTTGCATTAACATGTGGATCTTTAATTTTAACTTAAATTTCTAAGCCTGTGACAATTTTTTGGAATGTTGCACCATATCAAAATGAGAGATTCTTAATTCTTTGAAAAATTCTCTGTGACATAATTGATTACAGTATCATATGTAAGCTTTATTTTCTAATAATTTATTGACAAATTTCACTGCCTGTACAGTTGTCTTTTCTACATATTAATATAAACAAAAAAATCCACTGAACCTATATATTTTAGTTAAGAAAGTTGTACATAAAACATTCTGATCAGAGATGGAAACATAATTTTGAAGCCCACTGCAAAATTAAAGTGTGGGCCTCTTAGTTTAAAAAAAGTAGGAAAAAAAAGTGTGGAATAATCCAAAATCTAGTACATCAAGGTAAATCAAACTTTTGCATATTAATGCATCATTTGGTTTCCCATTATTTCAATTTTGTGTGCATTAGGATTTTTTCTTTACCTCTTATGAGAAAAAAAACCTCTTAGCATAAATGTTGAATATGATAGGAGAAAAATAAATCATATTAATTAGAAGGCAATACATAAGAATAAAAACTACTTCTATTAGCTTATTCATAAAACATTCTCAAAAGAAGACAGTTTAGAAAAATATTATTCCTAAATATGTTGCCATTACTTACATCGCAATTAATCTAATAAAAAAATGGGTTAACTGACTTTCAGGTCAATAGAAATAGCTAAGTTTTTCATTTATACCAAATGGGAGGTATAAAAGTTCACCTTTTCCTGGTCTCAGTTTGGAATTTTACTGTTTAGTTTCTTTCACAAACCAGAAAATCTTAAATTCATCAATTATAGTAACCTTCATTTGGTGCTACGGCTATAGCACCAAGCTAATGCTTTTGAAACTTGAATCGGTATCTTAAATACTGAGCCATTCAAAGCTGTATCTTGCCTAAAAACATTCTGTATGAAAGCAGCATGCTCTTTGGAACTCGTGTAGGCTCTGTTTGACAAGTTTACATATTACATAGTTCAACATCAGGGTCAATCAATTGAACTAAATAGGTTCAAATCTTTTAAAAAGAAGATGCAAGGTGTTACAAAATGTATTTCCAAAGCCACATTCAAGGAAATCTTTGATTACAAAAGTTAGGTAAATTTAAATGAAAGACATTTTTGGAAATGCAACACTTATAATGAAAGTTAAAACATAGCAATGGTTTTAATAAAGGCTCATTAAAAACTGTGATTCTTGGCAAGCATATCCATTACTACGTTGAACTATAAAATCTACATGTTCAGAGGGCAAACAGTCCTCTCTTTGTTAAGTCTGAGAATGAAAGGGAGGGAAAAAAACTATTTCAAGCTATGTTAATAAATTTTTAGTGAGTCCTTTCAAGTATCTTGACAAGCATCAGACAGGTTTAGAAGAACGCTTGGCTGCAGATTGATCCACAGCAAATTGATGGATGCCATCTCTTGAATGTTGCCTTAGGTCTACACTCAGGCAGTCCCACGGCTAACCTTCAACCAACCAAAGTTTTCAGAAGATGAGGCGGAACTAACAATCATACCTTTAAGTAGCATTTTGGTATAATCAGTAAAACTAAAGCCCAGTCTCAAGCATTCCGCAGGCAGAAAGAGCTTCCCATCTTTGTTCTTAAAGCATAAGAGCAGGTAGGAGGTAAGATTTTAAAATGGGAGCTGCCATATTTGGGGAGAGAGGGCAGTATGTCAGGGAGGCCACCCTCAGAATGAGAAGTGAAGATCTATTTTCATTGACGTCAGCCTCCTGGGAACAGGAAGGTACCTGCTTGTTGCAGCGTCAGAGGTTGGGAGGAGGAAGCTAGGGATCCCTCCTCATTACTTCTCCTGATGCAGCCCGTATGGCTAGGAGGAATGAGAGTTATAAGAAACACCTGTATAGCTCAATGGAACTCTTTGGTGAAGAGGGCATAGAGAGGGATTTAGCTCTCCTAACAAGCATGAGAGCTCGGGAGATGAGAGCAGAAGGTGAATTGGCAGTCTCTGTACCTGTGGTGTTGAGAGGCACCAGATCAGCCTTATATTAGTCTGACAGAGAAGGCAGTCAGGAGCATGCACATTCTATCACAGACCCGCTTACTCTGACTCTGTCTCCTCTCCTGCCTGCAGAACACCAGCACAGTGTCTCTCTGCTGAAGATTACCAAGCTCTGCTAAAGACTAAGATCTATCTTTCTAAGAAGACTGCTTTACTCTCTCTAAGACTCTCTCTCTCTCTCTCTCTCTGTCTCTCTCTCTCTCCAGCTAAAGTAGATAGCCCTCAGGCACCTAAGAGAATTTGTTTCTGAGCAAAGTAACTTAGCGGTCCGCATCCAGAACCTAGTTAAGCTGGGCCCGAGACCTGGCCAGTCCTGGCCCCCGGCACGTGGTGTCAGAAGTGACATGTGACATTCTCCCACTTCAAAATTGTGATAGGTTTTGGGCCTGGAGCATTCCAGAGACCCAAGACTCCTTGTAAGGGCCCCAGACTCGACATGCTGCTTTTGATTCCCTTAGAAGCTGTGTGCAGGTCAACTCTGTGCATTGGGCCCTCACTGTTTCTTGTAGTCACTGATACAGGCTTCACAGGCTTCCTCACAGGGTGCAAAAAAGTATCATGTTTTCAATCTTCTATGATTAGGAATTCATTTTTCTCTCCTGTCAAGAGAGCTCAGTGAAATGAAGTTTTGTTTCCTGGAGAACACAGTTAACAGTGAGGATGTTAACATGTATTTCTGTTTCAAGTGGTTGCACAGTAGCTGCTGGTATAAAGGGCAGAGTATATTGGTTCCATTTCTTCTGGTGTCCCCAGGATTTATATCTCTGCCCAGGTACAAAGAGGCTGCTATGACAGGGACAAAGCTTAACTCACTCAGAGCTACCAAAAATATGAATCATTCCTGGAGGCTCAGAAAGAACAGCCCCCTCCCATTCAGCTGATGAACACCATTATTATTTTTTCTAAAAATAGAGAATAATGTCTCCTAATAACATTCTGCTTTGGAACTCAATCTCCTCCTGTGTTTTATGTTAATGATTTGCTTTAGAAGGATACACATGTGTATATACACAGACATTTATTATAATATAGTATAGTTAAAATGACATGTGGGTGAATATGTATATACAATTATCATTGGCAATAATAGAGTCTCAATTTCATAAAACAAGATTCATCCAAACTCAAGGAAATGACCATGCCAAGAAAAAAGAAATGTTAATAGCTCTAGCCCCTGCTCAGTTTTGAATCAGAGTTCTTCTGGCTCATCAGCCAAGTTCATTGGCCAGGAATGAGGGATAAGAACAAGTAACTACTGGTAATCATTCTGTTCTGCAAAGTATCACTGATACATCAGGAAGATTAATTGCAGAGACACTGTGTCCTGTCTACAATTGTGTGGACAGCCTGAAACTAAGCAGTTGTGCTACTGAATCAGATGGAAAGTGGTTCTGGCAGCCTAGACCTTCTTCATATGCTTCTCCCAAATTCAGATCTAAAAGATGAATGAGAAAACATTATGGCGTGGAAGAACTATAAAAAGGTGAACATAAATTTATAACACCTGGAAGTGGTTCATTTCTTCCTTACGCATTGGTCAGAAACCAAAAATGAGGTAAATTAGAATCAATCCAGTATCATACATCATAATTATGTTTGATGTGGAAAACCATTTACTGTCATCTTTTAGGGTCACAGTTTTTTCCACCTCTCAATGGATAAAGCATTTGAGCAAAGACTTGTTTACTATCAAGTTATAATTTCATCAAAATTAGATTTCATTGTGCAAACTACATTATTCATATATCTGTTCTTGTATCTACTTTGTGTTGCTGTGTAAGTATGTACTGCTATAATCTAAATGTTTATGTCTCTCCAAAATTCATATTATAATATCCTAACCTCGAAGGTGATTATATTAGGAGGCAGGGCCATTGGAAGTCAATTGGGTCATAGGTACGGCATTCTTATGAATGAAATTAGTGCCCTTATAAATGAAGGCCCAAGGGAACTGCCTTTCCCCTTTCACCTTGTGAGGGTAAAACAAGAAGTCACTGTCTATGAACCAGTAAATGGGACCTCACCAGACACTCAATCTGCCAGGCCTTGAACCTGAACTTCCTAGACTCTAGAATTATGAGAAATAAATGTTTGTTATCTATAAATGATCCAGATTATACTATTTTGTTACAGAAGCCTGAACAGCAGCCAGAGGTGTCCAACCCGAGGCTCAAAGGCTGTATGCAGATTATGTGAGGACTTTTTTGCTTATCTGTAATGGCAGATTTCATGAAAATTATGCGTGGACCTTTTTAAAAAAATTTTACAAGCTTTTGTTAGTGCTTGTGTATTTAATGTGTAGCCTAAGACAACTCTTCTTCTTATGTGGTCCAGAGAAGCCAAAAGATTAGAAACCCCAAGACTTGTACCTGTATTGTTAATTTTAGAGACTAAAATCTACCTAAGCCATAATTTATATTTCATTTATTTTAAGATCTACCCAATGCCTAAATATCACAATGCTTTGCCCACATTCTGTGGATCAGAGTCAAGCATCAGCGTAGTTGTGCTCATGAACTTGGGATTTAAAATTCTATAAGCTGGAATCCTAGCTCTGCTCCCTGGTTTGTGTTCCTTCTGCCATTTGGATTCTTAGAGCTGTCATTGTCTATAAAATGTAAATAGTTACTCACAGCTGAGAATTACTAAAGTTATAAGGAGTTTATAAACTGTGTATATGAAATGCAAGCATAGTGACTCACATAAACAAATAGGTTTTCTTCTCTTCCTCTAAACTGCATAAATACTTGTTGGATAGATTAACAAATAAATAAAGGACTATAAATACTTACAATTGAATTGTCTTGTTGATGCATCATGTATTTGCCTAATAATAGCCTATTGTAGATGTAAAAGCTTAGAAAAAATGCTTTTCCCAATTTTATATTTGAATTAAAGTAAATTGCAGTTCCTTTTTAAAAATCAGTTTCACTAAAATGCCAGGATATTACCTGTCTTCTGTATCATTTTCATCATATTAAAATTAGCTTATATGTATTTCTAGAAATGATATTGAATATGACAGAAGCAACCATCATTAACTACAAAGAGCAGGTATTATTTTCATAGTTACAATGAACTCCGTGTATTTGCATGTGCTCATAGCCAGAGCCAACTCCACTTCAGAGAATTGAGCCCCCAATAGCAAAGGTCTCATGCCAGAAATAAGTATCAGCTGATTGTAGTAGATTCATTCATTTATTCAGAAAATAGCAAATAAATGTATATGTGGGGCTTTACAAAAGTTTTGAGAAGCACCAAATCTGCATGAATAGAAACAAATGAAGCCCTCCCAGCAACACCAATAAGCCAAGCAAGTTGAAAATTGTGCATGAAAATAAAATTTAAAAACCACTGTCAACAGTGTTCCTTGGAAGTGATATAATGGACCAAAACACAGTCTGTCTCAAAACTTCCATAGTGACCTATGTATTATGTCCCATAGACTTATATGGAAAAAGCCAGTTCCGAAAGAGCCTAGAGTGCCCAAACAGAGGACTTTCCAGAGGATCAAGCTGTGCTTATGAGACGACTCAGTGGAATGGTGACAGAGGCAGGTGTGTCTTAATCAGCCGTGCAGTCCTCTTCAGCAGCCATTGTCTTAAAAACAGCCATGCTACCAATTTAAATCTTATGATTTCCATCTTAATTAAATATGGCGATTTTAACTCCTATATCATAATTCTAGGTTTTCTAATTTGATTTAAAATGGTTTTCCCTCTTTCTAGAGTCCCAAAGTTGTTGTTTTGTGGAAGTCAATGTCTAGATCAGTGGTTCTCACATGTCCTAATGCCGCGACCCTTTAATACAGTTCCTCAAGTTGTGGCGACCCCCAACCACCAAATTATTGAAGTAGCAAAGAACATAATTTTATGATGGAGGGTCACTAGAACATGAGGAACTGTATCACGCCATTAGGAAGGTTGAGAATCACTGGTCTAGATGATATGGAATTCAGAGTCAAAGTAGCTGCCGTTCTTGGACCCCTGGTTTGAACATCTGGTGTCTATACAAAAATCTTAGCCTTTGTTAAGCATGGGGATATCCATATGCAAATAATTTAACATGCAGATCATGGCATTTTAATGGTGTGTGAAGAGGCAGAGAAAACGGACCCTAGGAAGCAGTAATGAAAACATCTCTTTGGAGATCTTTCTCTGGAAAGAAGGCACACCACCTGAGTTCTCTGCAAATCTCATGTCCTTTTAAAGATTTTTATTTCTACAATGGAAAACACTGATAAATGCATTTGAAGTATTTGTGGAAGTATATTGTCACTAGTAGCCCCACAATTCGTTTTATAAAGCTCAGTTTCTCCTCTTCTCCCCTGTTTTGTTTGTTTGTGACAGACTCTCACTTTGTCTCCTTCAGTAGAGTGCTATGGCATCATAGCTCACAGCAACCTCCAACTGTTGGGATTAAGTGATCCTCTTATCTCAGCCTCCCTAGTAACTGAGATTATAGGAGTTGCTGTAGAACCTGGCCTTTTTTAAAGACAAAGTTCACTCTTTCTCAGTCTGATCTCTCGAACTCCTAAGCTCAGGCAATCCACCTGGCTTGGCCTCCCAGAGAGCTAAGATTACAGGCATGAGCCACCGCGCCCGGCCTCTGATGCAACTTTCTCTTCTCTCTCTTCTATCTAGGAGTAACTCATGTCCCTAATGTGATGGTCCATGTGACATGATGGTCAGCTTTAATGACTAATTGACAACACAAGACAGTAAGTAGGGAGACAGAGAATCTGGATGGCTTTTGAAGAGGTGGGGCTCAATTCTTCAGGAGTTCAAGATCAGTGTGAGCAAGAGCGCCACCCCATCTCTAAAATTAGCCAGGGATTGTAGCCGGGCCTGTGGCCCCAGCTATTTAGACGCTGAAGCAGGAGGATCACTTGAGCTGAAGAGTTACAGGTTGCTGTGAGCGCTGATGCCATAAAACTCTACTGAGGGTGATAAAGTGAGACTTCCTTTCAAAAAATAAAGAAAGAAAAAAAAAACTACAAATAGTTTGATTAGTTTGAAATTGCCATTGTGTGAATGAAGCCAAGGATGTATAAAGAAAAAAGAAATAACTGATCAGTAATCCCAAATAATCAATTTTTGAGGAGAGTCTAGCTCAAAGAAACATTATAATAATCTATTTGCTAATTCTGTTCATTTGAAAACTTAAGGAAATGGATTTTTTTTTTCAAAGCCTAACAGCAAATTCTGGGAATAAAAGGATTTTTGTATCCTAAATTCACTGTGATAAAATTTCATATAACGTATCTATAACCCACATCAGACTAAGCTTTTGTGGAACATATGAGATTGTTGAAAATGCAACAGTATTTATGAAGAAATTGCTGAATTTTGTGTTGTTATTTCTAATTTCTTATTTTACTCACCTGATACAGAGCAATGATTTGAACATAAAAGACAGTCGACTACTTTCCATTAGCTCCAAATGAATAAAACTGTAGGCATCAACACAACTAACATCATTAAACACATCCCCAGAATGCATGGTGGATTAAAAAAAAAATTACCTTTCACCTGAAAATGAAAACAAGATCCTTGGTCTCATGGCCTTTTTGTAGTGAATTCTTCTAAATTTTCAAGAACCTTTTAAGAAAATTCCCATATAGTATATGTTCTTCTAAAGTATGTATAATTTTCTTACGATTTTTCACTATTCCAAAGAGAATAGGAAAAGACATTTTTATACATAAACTTTTTACATCTCTGATTATTTCTTATAGGCCGATTCCTAGAATTACTGGGAATTCTTGGGACAAAATCTACAAACACTTTTTAAGATTCTTGCAACACATTATTTTCCAGGAAGGAAATAGAATTTAATATCAACAGTACACAAAACACTTTTTTTAAAAATTGAAACTTGCTAAATTTACGAAGAATTAATGTAGAGCTAATTTTTAAAAATATACATTTCTCAAAAAATATAGCAAATGTGGAAGCAAACATATCAAAAATTTGCTATGATTATTATTGGCTTGTGAATCTGCATTCATGCTTTATCCATTTTTGAATCTCCAAGGACTCATTCTACATCATTTTTCTCCTTCACACCCACTTTGTGTATCTCACCATCACTCTCACTTTTTTGTATTCGTTTGTGATTTATGTTACTGTAGGACCGTATACTCCCTACGTCAAAGTCAAGTTTTAATTTTGTTCTTCATAGTTTTAAATCAAATTTTCTTATTGTTGACTTCATACAGTCTAGTGCAGTGGTTCTCAACCCTCCTAATGCCGCGGCCCTTTCATACAAAACCGCTGCTCTAATGTTTCTTCACAGTTTTTCTCCGTCTATGCCGTGAATTCCATTTCTAAACAGAATGGTTCTCTTTAACTTATTGTGTATTGTGAAGAATGATTCAAATGAGATCTGAATTAGTTTTTCAGACTCCTGTGTTTTTCTTCAATATTTTATTTATCCCACTGGATTATTCTCCACTCAAACAATACTTTGATCACTCCATTTGCTGTTAATAAAACTTTATGACTCACTGTTTCCAAATTCCCACTTAGTTTTAAATCGACTCTTTACTTGGTAAAGTAAAAAATTGATTTCTTATATATTTTCCCAATTTGTTACTATAGTGCTATTCACATCTGCCTTTTTATTTATCATTCTAATAAGCTAATGCTTAATCTACCCACAGGATCTAAACAGATAAAGAGCAGTAATTTTATATTGCCATTGAAACTAGAACAATAATTTTATAAATAATTTTATTTGAAGTCAAAGAACTTTTTTATGGGAGTCAGAATCAAAAGAGGCAAACTAAACTATGCTGCAATTCCAAATGGAGTGTGGAAGTTCTAGACAATTGTTAACAATGTAAAATAATTGTCAGTACCATATTCAGGAACATATCTGCTTCAAGAAAATTACTCGCAAAACCTATCTCTAAAGCCTGGATTCCATAACTTGTCCTCCAAACATTAGCTCTTTAACTAGTGACTTTGACTCAGTGTTGATAGAGGGATTTTGTTTCTTGTTCTTGTTTCATCAGATATTGTTGACTTTCATAAGATTTTCCTAGTATTTGTTTTTTCACTGTGTTTCCTAACTTTACTTCTCCTTTCCAAAAAAGACCCAGTTTTCCTTCTTCCACTCAAGGAAATCTACTGGGTTTCGACTCTTCATTACTTCACCCACACTTGTCATCAATTGAAAAATTGCTGCATGTTTCTTGATTCCCACACAGTCAATATTCCTGTGGAATCCCTTTCGTTAACGATCCACTTACAGATTAAACTTTTTTTCATGTGCTATGAGATGCTGGTTTCTGTCGGGTCCCCATCTCAGTGAGGAGGAACTCCATTTTTTTCACTTTTTTCGGCCAGAAACCTTGGAGGTAGTCTGGATCTCTCTTTTTCTTTTGCCCAATATCTATTCTTTCAGCAAATCCTTTAGACACTGTCTTCAAAGTAGACCCAGAACACAGCACTTCCCACTGCGTTCTCTGCTATCAGCCTGGTCTAAGCAACAATCATGTTTTTATCTTAGTATTCCTGTGTAGGAAAGTCTTCGCCACTATACGTGCACAAGCATCTTTCTAAGCTGCCCGGGATCATTTCTCAAATGTCCCCAAGTGAAGTGATACCTGACTACCCTATACGAAAATTACCACTGTCTCCCAAACACTTCCCATCCACTTTTCCTGATTATTATTTTTTTTATCACTGTTTAACCTATTCAGTTTGCTTAATTGTTAAATGTATAGTCAGTATTAGACAAGGTTCTCCAGTGAAACAGAGCGGAGAGTTATATAAAAGGAAACTTACTATCAGGGTTCAGCGCATATGATGGGAGGCTGGGAAGTCCCATGATGTGCCCTCTGCAAGCTGAAGAACTAGGAAAGCTGAACTTGCCCCAATCAGAAGGCCCCAGAACCAGGAGTGCTCTGTCAAATGGCGTGGATAGTCCAACTCAGACAGAAAGCAAATTCACCTTTCCTTCACCTCTTTGCTCTACTTGGGCCCTCAAAGGATTAGATAATACCCACATAAGTGAGGGCAATCTGCTTTACTCAGTCTATAAATTCAATTGTTAATTCCATCTGGAAACACCCTCCCCCAGATACATCCAGAAATAATGTTTCCAAGCTTATGGGCATCCCTTAACCCAGTGAAGTTGATATATAAAATTAAACATCACATAGTCTTTTTCTTTTCCTCTGCTAGAACATAAGTGCTAGAATTTTCTGTAAGTGCTAAAATATTTATATCTTTGCACTGCTGTATCAAAGAGGAACTTTATCTAACAAATGCAATCATTGTAACCTACTTTTTTGTTCCCTCAATGAATCCCAAACAAGAAAAAATAAAGTAAAAAAAGAATGAATAAATAAGGGCAATGGTAAGGACTGAATATAAAAGGTACACAGAGAACGTGATCTTTCTGTTATCGTTTTACAGGACTCACAAATTTTAAGTTTTGCCACCAACATACGTTCTTTTGCTTTGTTTGAAGGGAAAAATGTTTAACATTCATCAATTTATTCTTAGGTTAAAGATTTTTATTTCCAAAAAACACTTTAAGCCAATTAAATAATCAGGACCCAAATCAGTTTGTATTTTTGTACTTGGAAATGTATGCTGCAGAATTGGTTTAACTCCTCAGAGAGCAAAATAGAGAAAGGTGTCAGTTTCCATTTGATTTCCATTCAACACTTACTTAATTGTATGTCTTTCCCAACCAAGAAAACACGTAAAACTTTTTATTTCTTTATTATCTTCAAAACTTAAACATGTGTATTATATTTTCAAGGTATTATACCCCTATGTTTTTGTACCCTTTATAAAATGTATACATACAAACACAGACCATTTACTAAACTTATTATATTGTCTCTTTCCTAAGTGATGTTTTCAAGTATTTGTGTCAGCTGAACAGTACATTTACAGCAGTTTTAAACACATATTTCAAGGTTCATATAAATGCCACCTCTGCATTGAGAATCATCACGCAGAGACCTTAAGGCAGTTTAGGTGGCTGAACTGACTCTCAACACCAAGTTGTTTTTCCAATTATTCTCCAGACTCTAAACACAGACTACAAATAACAAATTTATAGCATATAAAAAATACGAAGTCTAGTAGCACTCTTGTTGAATTAGTATTCTACTAGAAGACATGAAAAATAATAGGAAAGACATTTTATTAAGGGCATTGTATATGTTTTTAATATTTCAGCATCTGCATACTAATTTAAAAGAAATATTCATTTCATACTATTAGAAATTGGAAGACATAAATAGATATAACATCACATTACCACAAGAGGGAAATGTGCCCAGCTCCTATGGTTTTATGCACACGTTTAGAATGTGACTTACACACATAAGTCACATCTATGATGGAATTGTAGTCTTTTCTGTATTAGGTCATGTGTCTACTTTTCATAGACTATGGTTATTTTTTCCATCTCTCTTAGACTATAAAAAATCTTTTAGCTGGAGTAAGAGCCACTTATTCCTGATTGTTTCACAATAGTACTTCCATGTAAAATATCAATGGCACAGAAAACAGACCTCTATTCAATAAAGATGAATTCCTTAAGAAAACTGTGTAAACAGGCTGGGCACGGTGCTCGCACCTATATTCCAGCACTTGGGAGGCCAAGGTAGGTGGATTGCCTGAGCTCATGAGTTCAAGAACAGCCTGAGCAGGAGTGAGACCCCCATCTCTAAAAAAGAAAAAAAAAATAGCCAGGCATTGTGGCAGATGCCTGTAGTCCCAGCTACGCAAGAAGCTGAGGCAAGAGAATCACTTGAACCCTAAAATGAAGCTAAAACTCCATGGAACTCTACCGAGGGTGACCAATTGAGACACTGTCTCAAAAACAACAACAAGAAAAAACTACTTAACAAAAATTAGTTAACTTTCCTTATATTCAGTACTTAACCGGTTACCTTGATTGTCTTTGAAAAAGAAGTCCACTAGGGAAAATGTTTAAAACTCCACAAAGTTATCTACACAGTTTCCTGATGTCAGTTGTTCTAATCATGACTATGTGAGTCAAAATTATAAATGGAACACTGTTCAAAACAATTGTTGTTTTAAATTGTAATTTGTAATCATCTGTAATTGATTGATGGTCATTTGTCGACTTGGCCTGATTTTGATTAAATTTCAGAAGTCAACTTTGTAGCTATGATTTCACACTTGGCTAAAAAGGTTTTCCTCCCCTAAGTTTGGATAGTTGGATTCATACATTATGTATGTCCTTTAATGACCCACATAGCCAAGGGATGACACTTTAAATTGATGAGGGTTACATATTCAAATGTAGAACAAATTCGTTTAGGAACAAATGAAGAATAGATTTGCAGTTGGGCTAGCATGAACTGTTACAATTATAGTGATTATTATAACCACAATCTAATACCTTCCAGACATCAGCTATCATTACTGTGTCTCTGTCATAAAGGCACAATTCTATCTCTCTTAAAAATATTGTTTCATTGCAGGAATATTATTTATAAAAAATAGTTCACATGCTGCCAGCATTTCCATGTCAAACAACTATTTTTCATAAATTTAGTATTCAGTTGCATAAAAATTTGCTTCAAGGCAGGCACATGTAAGACTATAATTCATCTCTTTAAGAGCTTTTGCTGTACTGTGTTCTAGAAACTTTGTTTTGAGAAAGATTATTAAACATATGACAATTTCATTCATGGTTAATAAAATTTCTCATATCTATGGGGCCATATTCCTAGCTCATGACCTGAATATAACATGAGGTCAAAAATAAAGAAAAAAATACATATTAAACTAATATTTGAATATGTTATAATTTGATAGATTTAATATTGAATATGACATGAATATTTGAATATAATTTGATTTGAATAATATATTAATATGACAGATGTAATATTTGAATAGACAAAATATTTGAATATGTTATAATTTGATAGATTTTAAAGGCATTGGATCAGAATATCTTTCTCGTGATATGAGATAAAGATGCTTTCGGAGTTCATAAAGATGATGCTTGGGTTTGCAAGCTCATGTGCAACGTGCCACCCTCAAGCCTTTTTATGATGTTGGCACATTACCCATCTGGCACAAAAGAAGAAAAATACATAAATAAATTGTGAAGATTATCTTTTACTCCTTATGAAATTTTAGGATATCATGTCTTACAGAGTTTTGTGGAATTTATGGTTTCTGGAACAAAAAAAATGCACGAATGAGATGTTAATTTGTGTCTTATTGAGAAATAGTTCATGGAGAAAATAACTTTGCTTTAATGTGGGAATAACCAAAGGATTACAGAGTATTATTTCCTTGGTTAAATTTTCTTTAATTCCATGATTTGTAGGAATTATCAGAATAGTACTATTTTTCACAAAAATAAAATGAAAATTTGGGCCTTTGGGGACCCGAATGTAGTGTCTACTTTTAAAATGTCATTTTAAATTAATTTGAGACTTACAGAAAATTTTTGCAAAAAATAATACTGACAGTTTTCTGACACCCTTTATCCACTCTCCCCTAATATTTATTATGTACAATTAGCAATAAATATGATGTTCTTAACCTACTTACAGACTTGTTTTAAATTTTGCTGGTTATCCTTCTAATGTTTGTTGGTCCAGGTTCCAATCCTGTATCCAATGGCATTTACATCTCAGGTTTTCTTAGTCTCCTCCACTCTGTGACAGCTTCTCAGTTTTCTTTGTGTTTCATGGCCTTGTCACTTTTGAAGAATATTGACTGTGTTTGTCCATTTGGCTACGGTAACAGAATACTGTAAATTGAGTATAAACTGGGTAGTCTACAGACAGCAAACATTTATATCTCTCAGTTACAAAGGCTGAGAAGTTCAAGGTCAAGGTGGTAGCAGACTCAGGGTCTGACAGGTGCTTTCTGACTTGTAGAAGAGGTTTCTACCTATGCTCTTACATGGTATTATATTAAGATAGCTCTCTGGGGCCTCTTTCAGAAGGGTACTATTGCCTCTTCATGGATCGTGGATGGCCATCATGTTACTGTGTTCTCACATGGCAGAAAAGTTAAGGTAGTGCTCTGGGGTCTTTTTATGGCAGCACTGATCCCATTAATCAAGGCTTTATCCTCATGACCTAATCAACTTCCACAAGCCTTACTTGCAGATACCATTACACTGAGGATTAGATTTCAACATATGAATTGGGGAAGTGCACAAATAATCTATAGCCCTTGACAATCATTTTCTTAAATATTCCTCAGTATTTAAGGATTTTGTTAAATATTTCTCAGTATTAAACATTGGGTTAGTCTGAAATATTTTAATGATGAAATTCATGTAATGTATTTGTACCAAGACTACCACAAAAGTGATTTTGTGTCCTCCCTTGTCAGATTGTATTAAAAAGCATTTAATGGGCTCAGTGCCTATAGCTCAGTGAGAGGGGCACTGGCCACATACACCAAGGCTGGCAGGTTCAACCCCGGCCTGGGTCAGCTAAACAACAATAACTGAAACAACAACAACAACAACAACAATAGCCAGGCGTTTTGGTGGGTGCCTGTAGTCCTAGCTACTTGGGAAACTGAGGCAAGAGAATTTCTTAAGCCCAAGAGTTTGAGGTTGTCCAAGAGTTTGAGGACACTAGGGCATTCTACTAAGGGTGACATAGTAAGAATCTGTCTCAAAAAAAAAAAAAGAATAACTAAAAAATAAAAAATATAGGCATTTAATGTCCACATGGAAAAATGTAAGGCAATAATAGGAACAATGATTTGAAACATATAAGTGATTTTACACCTCCAGTAAAGAAATAGACACAATTACTGAGATAGAAATCAAAGCTGGGAAAATCATAGATAGGCAGTAACTTTTCAATAATGTGAAAATATCGATCATAAAAGGTAATTTATGGTATGTCTATTCTACCTATAATTTTTCCATTAATTATACATAAAATATTTATACTGTCACTAATTGCATACAAACTTTGAAAAAACAGATTTAAAAATAAATTGCATTATTATTATAAATATAAATTGCAAACAGACTTGGCACAGTGGCTCATGCCTATAATCCTAGCACTCTGGGAGTCTGAGGCAGGTGGATCTCTTAAGCCCAGGAGTTTGAGACCAGCCTGAGCAAGAATGAGACCCTACCTCTACTAAAAATAGAAAATACTAGCCACGCACTGTGGTAGGCGCCTGTAGTCCCCGCTACTTGGGAGCCTGAGGCAAGAGGATCACTCAAACCCAGAGTTTGAAGTTGCTATAAGGTATGAGGCCACCGCACTCTAGCCTGGGCTACAGAAAATAATAGTAATAATTTAAATGTATAAGCATCTTAGATGGAGCAACTGCAAGACAAAAAATGAAAATGTCACTGTGGATAGTGTTGCTCCTCCAAGTAAATCTCTGTGGTATTAAAATCAAGTACTGATAAATTAATTCTGTGCTAGAGCCAACACATTATAATTGCCACCAACCTGCTGACATTAGTAGGGTTTTCTTTGCAAATGCCCATGGCTATTAAATATAAATGATGCCAGTTATGAAACTGGGATCATTCATGTGACACTGGCTGAGACAATGGTTCTAAGAATTCATTTTATTCGCATTAGCAGTGGGCCTTTTTAGATTAGATAGTAACTATGTGTTCGGTGTTTAATTCAATTTTTCTTTGTTATATTCTACCTTTAACCTTAGTTCTTTTTGTTTAATGGTAACACGTATTTAAATTTTACTCATTTATAGGAACATATTTGTGGTTGACCTAGTTTTTTGAAACATTATTCCAAGATAATTACTAAGGAACCACAAAGTATTAAAATGAAGACCAGCATCTACAGCAAGTCGCAAGCCCTGTGTAGTGTTCATGGCCCCTGTAGACTGGTATTTGTTATTGACCCACCCCTCCTTGTCCTCAACTTACCAAAATTGATTGATTTTCCTGCTTCTACTTAATAAAACACCAAAAGTGAAATGAAGGCATGAAATGAACTACTTTGTCACATTTGATCTTTATAAAAAAAATAAAACTTAGTGACATCTAAAATAAATTGGCTGTACATGTAAGGTCTAGGTAAGTTTACCATTACATAAATATAGATATCTGATTTTATTGTCTGCAATAAAATCTACAGTGCTTGTGCTAGATCTGTGGTATATAATAATACCAGTAAATATTATGAGAAAAGCTTTGCTAAATAGTGAAAACATGGAAAAAAAATGTTCTTTGATCTAGTTGTTTACCCATGTATTTTCAGAGTAGTTACAAGCATAGTCTGTTATATTTTTGTATTCATTTCTTATTTTGATTTAAGTATATTTTCTTTGTCTTATGTAGTTTATTACTCTGAGTAGAAAAACTATACTTGTTTATTTTGGGTCTTCAAATATAAAGAAAAACCAGTGAAATGAAAAGTAAGCTTTTAATCCCAGCCATGAAAGAAAATCACCTTTGTGTATTTCATATCAAAGCGAATAAAAAAATTGTGCATTTTTAACCTAAGCATCTTTGGCCTTTGTTTTAAACTCAGCACAAATAAGGGAAATGAACTTGCAATGTTCAACTTTGTGAATGTGATAGTATTTAGTTGTTAATTTTTGGCTTTAATTTTTCACTATTATGCATAAAGTGTCAGGGACATCTTCCCACACAAAGTGTTGCTCTCCCCTCTATTTACCCACACACATTTGGGAGTATTCCCTTAAAATTCTTTTCCAGTTTGAAAAATTAACAAAATCTAGCTCAAGTAGAAATTTGGGGAAGTACCGGGTGCTATTTGTAGGTGTGAAGATTCAGAAGTTATTCTTCTAGAAGATATGCCTAAGTCAGTAGGAGAAATGAGCAGGCTTCACAGAGTCTGGAAACAGGCTAATTATTCTTTTCCACGAGGCTGCACATTTCCCCTCATCTCTGATATCTCTGCTCCTTTGTTAACTGGATTGCTGCTTCACTTGATTTCTCTGCTGGTTCTGTAGGCTATACGCACCACCAAGCTACATTCTGCTCATCTCAGCTGATCTGTTCTAGATATTAGTAGATGGCAAGCTCTTAAAAGTGAACCACGTGGATCATAGGTGACTGGCCAGCTAATTATCTGGTTCTGTTTTAGAATCCTTGGATACATGTAGCTGAATCAATGGTCATCTCTGCACAAAACAAATAAAATAATTTTTTTTTAAAGAGCCCTATACTCCTTCATTCTTTGTCTTAATAAGATGCTAGGGACAAAACAGTTAGTTTATGCCAAAAGAAGGAAGGTCCATAAGTCAGAAAACTGAAAGAGGATCCCTGTTATATCTATTATCGATTTAGTATAATGAGTGGGAGGTGCCTGGCTCTGTGATAGATATGTTATGATTGAAAAATGAAGAAAAGAAAGAAATCACCCTCGTCTTAGCACTAACTAGGTTTCAAAATAAGTTTATTTCCCCACTAACTTTTCTTGAGATTACTTAGATATCTCGGGATAATTCTTCATGGATGCACATGAGAAAGCAGACATGTTGATTCTGCAATTTGATGGAATAAGTCATCCACCTTCTAGTTTTTAGCATGGATAAAACTTACAGAGTGGGCAAATTTCTAATCAACAAAGAGTTCACATCAGTGACAAGCCATAGAATTTCATTCTTTTAAAATGAAAGAATGGAAGAATGAGGGGAATGTCTATTTCCCCTCAAAATCCCAAAGCCTGTGAAACACAGAGCAGAGGGTCGACTGCCTAGTTCTCCCATCAGTGTGCATGAACCACCAGCAGTTCTGCAGTGCACTGAAACTGTTATTGGGATTCTGCTCTAACACTGTGTAAGTGTCTAGATTGGGTGCTGTAGCAATACTTAATTTGGAGGGAGAGAGGTAGCAGATGGGGCATAAAGCTACAGTACACTTTAAAACTGTCAATTATTAGAACTATAGACTTTTTAGCATTTTTCATTTACAGCAAGGTAGGCTACCACCATTATGTTCTCAAACATTTTCTCAGTACAGGGCCAATAATGATTTTGTGTATTCAAGGCAGCTGTTACAATTCTCAGTAAAACATCAACTTCTTCTCCTCCCAAGTATCTGCTTGTTTCACTGAAATTGTGGCATGTTTTATCCAAAGTATTTCTTATTGTATCAGTTTTAGTAGAATAATCTTTCCTTGTCATTCACACTGACTCTAATTCATCCAGAGATCACTACAATAGCCATCAATCTGCAGAGTTCCAGGATTGTAGATTTGAAAGAAGATTGAATGCCCTCAGAAATATTTTTAAAAGGAGGCATTGATCTTACAGGTGATCTCACTAACTCTGTGCTTGCTACTTTTGTACTGTCTCCCCCAGTTACTCATAAATTCCAGTGGCTTTTCTGCTATGTATATGTGAATCAAAACACAATGTTACACTCCATAAACATGCATAATTATTATACTATGTGCCAATCATAATTTTTTTAACAAACTCATGATGCCTAAATTTACAGCTTTCATATAAATCTGTTCTGCGTTTCCACTTGGCATAGGCACTTGGATTTTTCAAAAGCACCTCTAATTTAACATATCCAAGCTGAATCCTTGATTTTGCCCTGCAAATATTTTCCATCCTTAATCTCCTGTCTTTTACTTCTCTACAAATGACAATTTCAACCACTCTTCCCCAACATTAAGCTTAGGAGTTGTCATCAAAATATCCTCCCACCCTCACTAAATCCCATCAATTTATCCTCCAGGCAACATCTCAGATGAATGTGTGTTTTCCTGATTGAGTCTGCCACAACCGGATTTCAAATCTGCATTCTCTTTCTCCAGAATTACTAAGGAGTATTTTCCTTGGTTTTCCTGTTTTCGCTTGTATCCTTCTCTGCTGCTTTCTCTTCACAACCAAAAAAGGGAAGAATTTTAAAATATAAGTTCACTAAGACATAGCCACATTGTATACAATTTTTTAAAAATGTTCTGGCATTAGTTTATATTCAATGTTTAGAATGTACCCCGTTATACAAATTCTTCAAGAAGACTCGAAAGCACTTTATGATCTGACCTCTGCCCTCCACTCTAGGACAATATTTGCTACTTTTTCCCTACTTTTGCAAGCTCCCTCTACAATGGCCTTTTAAAAAATATGAGTTAAACCACATTCTTTTAAAACTAAGAGTCATTGCACAGGCTACTCCTTCTACGTGAAAGGCTTCTTCTTTACCTAACTTTTCAATTATATTATGACCTATAGGATAGCATTGATGACTTAGCTCCAGTAACCTTCCCCATCAAGACACTTACTCCTTTGTGATGATTATCTCTCTACCTCTTTTGTTTCTAAGTTTGAGCAGCGTGATACTATAGAACCCAAACTTGATCACTGTTACCCTGGAGTATAACCCACGGACTGCCACACAGGAGTTCCCTAATAAATTTCTTTTGACTGGCTGACTGACAAAACTACGTATTTTAAAATTAATGAATAGGATTGAATCCAATTAAGAACATAGACTGTATCTCTTAGGATACAAACTACAAGTGATTAGCAAATAAATATTAAATGAATGATATTATAAAAGTCATCGAAAAGAAACAACTTATCTATAATAAATGCCATAGTTCAATTTTCTCCAAAAATCCTACCACCTGTTCTATTCCCAAAAGTTAGACCATGTCATTGGGATGTGAAAGAAATACATAAACACAAAGAAGTATTTGGATTCTTATATAGAAAATTTATAAGTATTTAGAAATTGGAGATTGAAAACTGTTTGGTAGTTTTACTTTAAACTTTTTCCTGTTGAAACTCATTGGTTTGTTTTCCTTTTCATCTTTCAATACAGCAGCCCTAAGTTTGACATTTTTATCACCCCGGTGGAATGCCTGGTTTTCCTTTGCAAAGCTCACCTCACTTTTACAAGTAAAACATTTCACTTTTACAAGGGAAACATGTGGCCTCAGACTACAGACAAATTTAACATTCAGCTCTTCTGGACTGTTCTGACTCGTATGGTCCCAGACCTGGACGTCACAAAAAAGCAAATATGTTACATAAGTAAAATTCTATTTAATTTGGAAGGGAAGGCTACCTGCTGAGTTTGCTTGTGATTTTTGGCCAAGGAAACACCACCAAATTAAATTTTTATTTTAATTATCTTTGGTAATAATAGTAATCTATCTGTATAGGGTATGTAATGTTTTGATACAATCACACCAGGTGAATGAATCAAATCAGGGTAATTGGTGGATTCATCGCCTCAGGCATTTATCATTTCTTTGTATTGGGAACGTTCAAATTCCACTCATTTAGTGATTTTAATGTATACACTAAATTATTGTTGATTATAGCCACTTTGTTGTGTGAGCAAATATTGTTCATTCCATCTAACTAGCTAAGTATCCTTTTGCATTCTTTAGCCACCCTCTCTTTATTCCCGCCTTTCTACTGCCCTTCCCACCCTCTGGTAACCATCATTCTACTCTCTGTCTCCATGAGATTGATTGTTTTTCATATTTATCTCCCACATAGGAGTGAGAGTGTGTGAGATTTGTCTTTCTATGCTCAGCTTATCTCACTTAACATAATGTTCTCCAGTCCCATCTAAGTTGCCAGAAATGGCAGAGTTCCATTCTTTCTTATGGCTATTTGATATTCTGTTGTGTAAATTTATCACAATTTCCTTATCCACTCATCCATTGAGGGACTTAGTTTGATTCCAGACTCTGGCTACTGTGAATAGCACCTCTGTAAACATGGACGAGCAGATATATTTTAAAGAGGGTTGGCCTCTTATAAAAGCACGCTGACTTATAACTCAACTGCAAATTATCAAGTTGATCTGTGCAGAATTTAAGATCTCACTTTCGGTTACCCAAATTTTCTATCTTTTAACTGAAAAAACTTTAACATTATTGAAATATCATTTTTTACTCTAGTCTCATATGTTGAGTTCCGAATGTGGCTACAAGTCTTTCCCCTGTTCATTTAGACTCCTAAGATTTTCATCTTTATTGTTATAGGAGTTTGTTAATGTTTTATTTTGTTAAAATATTTTGTAAAAACATAGTCTTTATTTTTTTTACAATCTTAACCATTTAATCTGTACAGTTCAATGGCATTAAGTACATTGAAATTATTATGCAGCCATCACTATCATCCATCTCTAAAACTTTTTACATCTTGCAAAATCTAAACTATAGCCATTAAAGAATAACTTCTATTACACTGTCCCCACTAGCTCCTGGCAATCTCCATTCTTTCTGTTTCTGGGCATGTGACTATTCTAGGGGACCTTCTGTGAGTGAAATTGTAGAGCAGTTGAGTTTTTGTGACTGGCTTATTAGGTCTTCCAGTTCATCTAGGTTGAAAGATATGTCAAAATTTCTCTATTTTTTTTTTTAACTATTAACAAACAGTACTACTAAAAGGAAGGGAATATATTTTAATGTATTAGTAACAAAATATGTTTTCCAGTTTACTTTTGCATTTCTTCAGCAGACTGATTTGAGTTGGCTCTTTCTAGGCAATCAGTACCATTGTCTACTCAAAGTGCTACTGCAGAGGACTGGTATTTGTGCTTGAGGAATTCCCTCCCATGATCCTCTGACCTCTTTTATCTTGAGCTGTTACATACCATTCATTGCTGTCTCTGTTAATAGCTGTGCCTGCAGACCTGGCAAGAATATTTTTTCAAAAAATTCTTCGTGTTTATTATTAAGGTTGTCATTCTACTCTGTTATTCTGATATTCTGCCTGTCAGTCATCTCCAACTTTCCTGAGAGAGGGACTTTTGAATTAAACCA
The DNA here is from genome assembly GCA_963573935.1 of Arctocebus calabarensis. Taxonomy (NCBI): domain Eukaryota; kingdom Metazoa; phylum Chordata; class Mammalia; order Primates; family Lorisidae; genus Arctocebus; species Arctocebus calabarensis. The sequence continues at coordinate 31,594 of CAUYON010035955.1, forward strand.
CGAAAGAGGGCAGAAAAACATGTATTATGTTTGCATAAAACACTTTGGAAAGAATGACATGAAATGATTGCTTCTTTACAAGTCAAGTTAATTAGCAAACTAGAAAGCGGGGGCCATATTGTATAAATGGGTTTTGCACAATACATTTTGAAAACTAACACACATATTCATAGTTAAAATATAGTCCTATGGCAAAAAGCAAACAGACAGAAGATCCTATGTGTTTGTATCAGCACTTTTTTTTTTTTACTGATTTCTTAAAATGTTACAAATATTTGTGAAGGTTTAGGTGGATGTTGTTCCATTAAGCCCTCCAATATACCCGGTCCTACTATGTGCCAAAGATTATTTGGTGTTACATACACCAACTTACCTAATCCTCAAAGGAACACAGCAAACAAGGTAATACAGCCCTTAATTTATTAAGAAAGAGTAAACTGAAGCTGTGGTAACCTGATCAGCAAATGGGCAGCAAATAACTCAATCTGGGCTTATTTACTGAATTCAAAGCTGTTTACTTTTTGCTTTAAGAGTAGTTTGGACTAATTTAAGAAAATTCTTGGCAAACTTATAGGAAGACAAAATTATTATTTTTAAACATTTCATTTTCAAAATTAAAATACATAGAATTAACTTAGAAATTAAAGACCTTTTCTAATAAAAAGATATGTTTGTGCTAAACTCTCACTTGTCTTACTGTGAATTGTTATGTTTACAGTCACTGAAAAAACAATGTGCGCTTTTCATATGCTTCCCACCGAGTCTTATTAGACTTGCACTTTACTTAAAATATTTTTATAGAATTACAAATTAAATGCTAGACTTGCCCTGAACACATTGTCACAACTTTTAAAAGTCCAAATGGAAATAATAATTATACCCAAACAAAATTAAATGATATGCTGTATTTGCTTTAAGCAAAAACATGTCGTTAAAAAACTGGGGGAAAAAAAGGAAAATATAAATTTCAGTTACATAGTTGTTTTTGTTGTTCTCTTTTCTTTTTGTTTTCTTTTTTTAACAAGTGAACAGTTTATTAAGAATTAAACAAAGGTATGATGTGATAAAGTACAATCAAGACACTCAAGATAGGTATAATAGTACTACTCACACAAAAACTTAAATTTCACCTCGAAAAATCACGAAAGAGAAAGCAATTTCACTATTATAAAATAAGATATGGTATATCTTATTTGTTGTTCCCTTTTCTACACAGTTTTCAAAACTCAACAAAAAGGATATTTGTGAAAAGTAGAAGGCGGTACAAAATCAGAGCTAATGGTTCCAATGTTTTTGATGGTCATAGATAAACATTGGACATTTCTGTATAGGAGGAGAGAATATTTTAAGATAATTGATTATGTGAACCAAATTTCTAATTTAAAATTATCAAAATTCTAACCCTCCTTCCATCACGAAGTAAGAGTCCATGTCCCCTGCCCTTGAATCTGGGGCATGAGGTGATGGCTTTTATCTATAGACTATGGTAGAAGTGATGGTTTGGGAGACCAGTTTGTAACAGATCAGAACTATTTTGCATGTAATATGTATTAAATGAATTGTAAGTACTCATTTTATTATTGATGGTGCTCTCACTATATGCAAGAATAAAAGAAACAAATGTGCAATTTTCTATCTTTCTAATGCTTCTTGGAAAATCATCAGAATTGGAACCTAGGATAATCTATGAGAATTTATGCCATGTATTAGGATGTGAATAAGTGTTTGGATTTCATTGAACTTCTTGTTTCTGTAGATTTATAGTTTTTATGAAATTCTGAAAATTTTCAGTCAGTTTTCCTTAATTATATATTCTGAACCTCCTCAAATTCACCTCCTTTTATTATTTTTTTATTAAATCATAGCCCATGATTTAATACAATCATGGGGTACAATGTGCTGGTTTTATATACAATTTGAAATATTTTCATCAAACTTGTTAACATAGCCTTCATGGCATTTTTTTAGTTATTGTGTACTAAATGTAGTATATAAATGTCTTAACACACCTCCTTTTTTTGAGAGACTCCAATTACATGTATATCAGGGTATGTTAAGCCATTCCAAGTTTTTTCACAATTCACCAATGTCTATTAATTGTTGTTGTTTGGTGTTTAGTTTTTTTCCTTCTTTGTTTTATTTTGAATACTTGTATAGCCATGTTCTTAAATTCGCTGATCATTTCATTAGCAATATCTAACTGACTCTTATTTTCTTCTCACAAATTGGAGTTTGCACCTCTCCAAATTCAGTTTGGTTTTCTTCCTTTCAAGTATCTTTTATGTCTCTATATAGTGTGGTCTTTCTTTCCTCTTGATTTTAAACACATGAATACAGTTATAGCTTTACTATCTTCATCTACTAAGTCTATTGCTTTTGTCATTTCTGAGTTTGTTTTGATTTGTTTTTTATTTATTTGTTTGTTTACTCATTATGGGTTGTATATTTTTGCAGGCCTGGTAATATTTTGTTGAAAGCCAAGTATTGTGAATTTTTCTCTTTTAGGTGCTGAGTACTTTTGTATTCCTATGAATATTCCTAAGCTATGTTCTGAGAAATGGTTACTTGGAAAAAAATTGATCCTTTCTGGTCTTGTTTTTTTGAGCTTTCTGAGGCAGGGCTAGAACACTGTTTTCATACAGGACACATTTTTGTCCTAATAAAGCAATATTTTTTTGAGTAGTCTTTAGAACATCCTTTGAATTATAAGATTTTTCTATACTGGCTGGTCAGATCAGTAGCTATTCCCAGTCTTTCTTAATCTCCTCAGATTTTTTTTTTCCCCTTTAATTCATTTCAGTGGCTCATTGTCCAGTGGTGGGAATTTGTTCACGCTCATGAACAAATGATTACCATTCTGCTAATTGCTTGAAGAGAATTCTCTGCAGAGCTCCCAAATTCTTAGTGCAGCTCTTTTATTTCTGGAATGATTTCCTGTGAGCTCTTGTCACTAACGTCCCCAAACTCCAGTTTTATGTCCTCAATTTCCAGAAACTGATGGGTTCCACCTGGATCTCCCTCCCTTTGTCTTATTTGATAACCTCTAAGTTCTCTTCAGGGATGTATTGGGAGCTAATATATGTCCCATTTATTTTATTTATTTTTATTTTTACTTATTTTTGTAAGAGACAGAGTCTCACTCTGTCACCTTCAGAGTGCAGTGGCGTCACAGCTCAACAGCAACCTCGACCTCTGGGGCTTAGTTGATTTTGTTGCCTCAGCCTCCCAAGTAGCTGGGACTACGGGCGCCCACCACAATGCCTAGCTATTTTATTGTTGCTGTTGTTGCAGTTTGGCTGGGGCGGGTTTGAACCCACCACCCTCGGTATGGGTGTCCTACCCACTGAGCCACAGGCACCACCTCTCAGGTGTTACTATCTTTGCCTCATGTCCATTGTCTTGAAAGATCATTGTTTCATACATTTAGTCTACTGTATTAATTACTTCAGGTGACAGAATATATCTAGTCACTGCTACTCCATATTGGCTTGAAAGAGAGTTTGGAAACCATTATTCTTATCATTGAAAAACACCATGTGATAAAAATTTTTCTGTATCTTTTGTAAGTTCACTAAATTCCTCTATTTCTTTTTCACAAATCAGAAGAAAAATCATATTTCCATTACAGTCATAGTCCCCCAAATAATACCTGTTCAGAAGAAATATTACATCTTTAATCTATTTAATACTTTAATTATTTTGGTAAATATAGATACAAGCAATAATTCAACCTAGATAAGATCTCTTTGGAGACAAGAATATTATTTCTTCCAAAAGAATTCACTTTTCTTTTAGAATAGCCTTATTGGCATAAAAGTTTTCTTTATTGTAAAGCCAGCTCTGTATTTCATTGTTCCTGAATCAGCTATCACTGAGATTTAGAATAAAATATAAATGTTCTAACACATGATGGTATTTCAAATTATTATTTTTCTCCCCAGTGATAAGACAGAATTTATTTACAGAAAAGAACACAGAAAACACTAAAGCTCCTGGTAGAGAGAGAGAATTCAAGTGGGGAGAGAAAAGCTCTCTCCGATTCTCTCCCAGTCTTTCCCCCTCTCCCTCTTTAGGCTTTTAGTCTTGGGGAATATATAGGTGTATGCATTCCTTGGCCAGGAAACTAATGAACATAGTCCCTTCAGCTGGGGCAAAGTGAAAGAATGTATCAATGAACAGACACAGTCCCTTCCTCAGGGTCAAAGTGAATGAATCTATCAATGAATAGACGCAGTCCATTCATGGAATTGAGGCCTAGGAAATTCACATGAAATTGACCTAGGCATAGGAAATGGGGGTTCCACATTTAGTCCTAAGTATAAACTGACACAGGTATAAGTATAAACTCACACAAGGCACAAGTGTCTCCTAGGCAGTTGTCCAGCCTTTTTGGCTTTTGGAGCCTCCCGTTGGGGTTGGGGGTCTCCCTCCTTGCCTGTCATCCAGCTGGCTAGCTCTTCAGCCGGCTGCCGCATCACCAACACCGCCAAGGTGGAGGCTGCAGGTCCGACAGCTCCGCTGAGCTGGTTAGGGCGCCAAATGTCCTGCATCAATTCTCCCTCTCCGAGTAGAAACTCTAATTGCTGTTAGGGTAAAAGGGCGAAGACTCGATCTAACTGCTTCCTGCTGATCAAATTATTTAAGGTAGATTCTTTTCCCTAAAATTTCGCTCCATAGTTAAAAATTCCAAATATCTTCAATCAATATCGCATGATATTGTGTTGTGTCCTTTTACCATTCTCATCTGAACACATTACATTTTACTTCAAATTAGATCACTGTTGTATCCTTGTTGTTCTAGTGGCATTTGTAACCTTCTGAGATTTGAAATTATTGTATTTGTTCACCATTCAACGTTGGCTTTTATTTTCCCACATTTTTCAATACTCTTTGTCACCATTAGCTACTGCAAAATTACCTAAAACTTCATTACAAAATAATTTGTCTTTGTTTTTAAAATGTATTCTTAAATAATTCTTGTCCTAAAGGTCTAGTGATTGTCAACTCTCTATTTTAGATTATCTGAAAGTTTTTTTAATCCCTCTTGCCTTGAATGATAATCTAAGCAAATATAAAATCTTAAGTGAACTGCTAACTTCAATATTCATGTTGAAATGTGAACAGTGTAATTTTTTTTTTTTTTTTTTTTTTGTAGTGACAGAGTCTCACTTTATCGCCCTCGTTAGAGTGCCGTGGCATCACACAGCTCACAGCAACTTAGGCGATTCTCTTGCCTCAGCCTCCCGAGTAGCTGGGACTACAGGCGCCCGCCACAATGCCCAGCTATTTTTCTGTTTTGCAGTTTGGCCAAGGCCGGGCTTGAACCCGCCACCTTCGGTATATGGGGTCGGCGCCCTGCTCGCTGAGCCACAGGCACCACCAGAACAGTGTAATTCTTATTCTTAGCAGATAATATACCCCTTCTCTCTGGTCACTATATTGCTTTGCTATTTGACTTTGATATCTTTAGGTATAAATTTGTTTTTACTTTTCTTGCTTGAGATTTGTTTCCTGATACTGAAGATTCATGTTTTTCATCAAATCTGGAATGTTTCTAACGTTAGTTTTTTTCTCATTATTTTTATCTAATATTCTAATAAAGTATATGCTGGACCTACACTTCCTATATCCTTTCCTTTTATCTTAACCATTCATATTTTATAACTGTCTCTCATTGTGTCTGCCTTGTGAGTAATTTCTTTAAATCTTTTGAACTATGAACTTTCCTTTTAGATGTATTTAAGGATAATATAAATTTTCTTATCTACATCTTTACTTTCTTCTTCTCTGAGAGCAATTTTCTTCGCTTCAAGTTTTTGCTTCTTATACTCCCACATATATTATAGTTTATAATAAATGTCATGTAACTCCAGTACCCAAAGTCTCTGAGGAGTTAATTTTGCTTTGTTCTTTGTATCTAGCTCTTATTCATGGTTTATATCATCTCGTGTGTTTTCCTTTTCAATTTTGCATTAAATTTGAAAGAATCTTGGAAAGCTTATGTTGGGAGTGAGTTTTTTACAGAGAATTCTCTTCCTGCCCCAACCCATCTTCAATACTTTCTAAAAATGAGGACAATTTTATATTTATTTATTGACTTGAATTTTCTTAAATAAAACAGGGAGAGCAAATTTGAACTCCAAATTAGAGGATAGAAATATATCTAAATTCTTTGAGAGCCTTTTTTTTTTTTTTCATAATTTAGGGGTTATAACATGTCAAATAGACTTCCCACCTATTTACCACTGTTTGTAGCCTGGTCTGTTTCTATTATACTTTTCAAAGAGGGTGTTGTTCAAGGGACCTAGTTTTAGTGGGATCAGCTTGTTTACCTTTTGGGATTCAACACTTCTGCATTTTGTTCCCAAGATGATTATTAAAATAGGGCTTTTCAGATGCTGAGATTAACAAACACCCACAAAACAGCTGTAGCTTCCATGAATAGATTTTTTTTTAATAATTTTATTGAATCATAATTATGTACATTGGTGCAATCACAGGGCACGATTCATATACATTCAGAAATATTTTGATCATACTGTTACAGATATCCTTCATGGCATTTCCTTGATCACTATATA
>CAUYON010035956.1:0-14093 GCA_963573935.1 Arctocebus calabarensis
GGCCGATATCTTCCAGTGTTTTTCCTATGCTTTCTTTCAGTATTGTTATTGTGTCATGCCTTAAATTTAAGTCCTTTATCCAACTTGAATCAATTTTTGTGAGTGGAGAAAGGTGAGGGTCCAGTTTCAGTCTTTTACATGGGGATATCCAGTTTTCCCAGCACCATTTATTGAATAGGGAGTCTTTCCCCCAAGGTATGTTCTTGATTGGTTTATCAAAGATTAGGTGCTTCAACCCCTTTTTTCTCACAAACTCTGTTATTGTATGCGTGATTTTACAGAATGTGAGGTTTCTTCCCAGAAAAAAAATGCATTTATTATTCGTAGCCTAACTGCTGGTATCTGCTACAAGTGGAAAGCAGTCATTAAACATTAGCAGTAGTTATTGCTACCCTCAGGGATGTTCTACTCATACAAATTTTCAGGTCCTCAATGTATTATATTCTTTCTCCCATTTCTGAGACCTGTAGTAATATGCCCTTCTCTTCTATCTTTTAAATTTTAAATTAAAAATCCAAGTCTTAGGCGGCTGCCCATAGCTCAGTGAGTAAGGCGCCCCAGACACATACACCCAGGTTGGTGGGTTCAAACTCGGCCTGGGCCTGCTAAACAACAATGGCAGTTGCAACAAAAAAATGGCCGGGCGTCGTGGTGGGCACCTGAAGTTCCAGTTACTTGAGAGGCTGAGGCAAGAGAATCACTTAAGCCCAAGAGTTTGAGGTTGCTGTGAGCTGTGACAACACAGCACTCTACTGAGGGCGACATAGTAAGATTCTGTCTCAAAAAAAAAAAAAAAAAATCCAAGGTTTTTAAATTGCCTACCATTATTTCAGAATAAGTAATTTCTTATGCCATGCTTAAAACATCTCCAGTTAGACTTTCAACTTGATTATCAGATAGTTGAAGACAAAACCTCAGCGTATGCATATCATAAAAGCTGGGATGTACTTTGCCAAGTCCATAAACTAAAAGAAATTAAGCTAAAAACAATTTCAATATATTAACAAGTAGGGTGTAAAGAATCATGAGATAAATAATATCATAGTCTGATTTTCGTTCCAGTTGCATTTTTATTTGGTTTTTGTGGAGAACTTGAGCTTGTAGTCACAAGAAGTGCTTTTTCTCTTAATCATAACATGAGAGGACTAGGAAAGGATCATGAGAACAGCTGCAAAGGGAAAGAAGACAACACCGAATGCGAACTACAAATTTTGAAGTCCAAGCTTAACTTTAGAGGCATAAATTTAATGATCACTTATAATTATTTTTCAAGGTTAAGATTGATCATTGCACATACTGCAGGCCCTGCATACTGAATTCCCTCAATTTTTTAATATTAATGGAAAAGACTATGCTTACTTTTACTTACTTTATAAATTAGACTGTCCACCAAAAGGTCATGTTGTATCACATTGGTCTTAAGCTGCTCATAATACAAGATATCCTAAGTTTAAAAGTAAAACACATAAAAAATGTAAAGGTTAGTCAGAAAGGTTATCATATTTATAAAATCAGTCTCAAACTTTAATAATCATTAATAGTATTATAAACCCTAAAAGAACAAGAATTCAGTTTTATTCACTACTATATCCTCCATCTACTACTGAGTAGATGTTCAATAAATGTACCTATTCCCATCACTTAGAATGACATCTGGCACCTGGTAGAGATTCAGTCAAATTAACTAAATTTGCTATTATAGTCAATTTGCTAAATTAACTATAATATAACTTTAATAGCAAAGACAGTAGTAAGTACATATAGGCACAAGGCACTGTTTTACCCACTTTACATGAGTTAACTCATTTTAATCCCATGCCAACAAAATACATTAGGTCAGTGATTATTATTTCCATTTACATATTAAAAACTGAGGCCCAGAGAGAAAAGTAACTTGCTACCCTCAAGGTCATAAAGCTAATAAAATTTGATCCCAGGAAACCTGCCCCTATCACCTATACAAAGCCCCAGAAGGATTACTACTGTCCTTCTAATATCTAAATTATTATAAAATAAAAAGTTTAAGCACAACCAATGACCTCTGGTAGTAAAAGCAATCACAGAGCATATAAAAGAAGTCAGCTTTCAATAGTAGAATATGGTCCCTTAATACTATAAAATCTGATTACCTGCACAATGATGAGATTAGGCTAAAGCTTTATTTAACAGATAGTAAGAAATGGAAGATGGAGGAAATGAAAAGGAGAGAACAAGTGAGAAAAGGAAGACGGGAAGAGGGAGGGAGCAAATGAGGGAGGAGGACTTGAGACTGTAACCAGGGTACGCGTCAGCTTCGTAGTTGGTCAGGGTATGAAAGAAGAAGGTAGGGATCAACTGCACAGTAGCTGTGCTCAAACAAGCTGACCCTTGTATTCCTCTGAATCCTTCCTTTCATCTCCCAGGCACGTTAGCCTTGGTTGCTCCTGCTATTTAAAGCCTGCTTGGCTCCAGAGCACATACCAATCTGTGTGACTCTTGGTGAAGACATTCCTTCAGACAAGTAAAGGTTGTCGGACAGGTCATATGGGACAAGGAGGAACATTTATTGTGTGAATCAAAACAAAATCTCAAGCCCCCCAGCTGAATGAATGGACCTCCTCTTGCTCAAAGGACTCCGGAAAAACTTTAAACCCAATTTGCCAACCATGTGAAGGGAGTTCAAACATACCTTGTTATGCCCTGTCCCTTTCAGAGTTATTCTTTGGGGCAGTAAGACAGTAAATCATTAACAGGCCTAAGGCCATGCAAAACAAATCTTAAACCACACCTCGGCCATCAATTTACTTAACAGATCACTTGAGTTTTGCTAAATGTCTATGGTTTGTCTCTGATGGACAGACATCCTCATATTAAGTTAAACCATTCCAAGCCTTTTTTAGACAAAGCTTCATTTTTTTGACCAACTACAAGTCAAAGACTCTTTAACCCACCAATAGCCTGTAAGCTCCTCCCTACCAGGTCCCGCCTTTTTGGGCCAAACTAATGTACTTCTTCCACATATGATCTTATGTGTAATCTCTGGCTCCATGAATGTATGAAACCAAACTGTAGCTCGGCTACTGCAGGCACATGTTCTCAGAACCTCTTGAGAACACGTTTTAGGCTGCCAGTCACACTCAGAATTAATACCTTTAAATTATTTTACAGAGTTTGTGTTTTTTTCTGTTATCGACTGTATATTGCTTCCTTGGCAAGATGGTATCTGACACTCATGTTTCCTGACATATGATTTCTTAATCACGAAAGATGTTTAATACATAGTTCTCTGGTTTGAGTCAAAGTGCTCTTTGCCTAAAGATGATCTGGGTATTTACTCTATTTTCAGTCATTTTAATTTCAATTAAAAAAAAAAACCTTAATTAGTTCTCATTGATGTTTTAATTTTTTAACTAAAGCAAAATTATTTTACCATTTTATTCACCTTCCATTGAATCTCTCTGGCTAAAATGCAGAAGCTAAAGATTTTAGAGCTTTGCCTTTTTAAAAGCATAAAATAAGTTTAAAATTATAAACTAATATATGACCTTTACAATAAGTAAAACAATCTAAAGCAAAATAAAGAAAAAGGAAAGTATCTTTTCTCCTTCCATTCCTGAAGTAACCAACATTGTAAAATACAATTTTGTATTGTATTTGTGATGTTAGTTTTAATTTAGGCAAGAAGTAATGGTATTGGGAAATTGAGTAGTAGTATAAATGGAGTAGAAATAGAGAAATAGTTGGATTTAGAATATATTTAGAAGTTAAATGAAGAAGGAATTATTAAGTAATACATGTATAACCTAAGACGGAGGTAGAAAGTTAGAAATGACTCAGGTTTCTGGCTGGGCACCTTGTTGGACAGTGGTACTGAAAAAGGAATTTAGGAGAATTTTAACAACTTGAATTCATGGTGCTTGTGAAATTTATGTTTAAATCCACTAGACAGTTGCACCCATTTTTTTTGTTTGTGTGTTTTGTTTTTAACTATTAGGGACAGGGTGTCACTGTGTCACCCAGACTGTATTGTAGTGACTCAATCATAGTTCACTGTCAGCTCAAACTCCTGGGCTCAAGCCATCCTCCTGCCTCAGCCTCCCAAAGTGCTAAGATTTCAGGTGTGAGCCACTGTGCTCAGCTGACAGATCTGAAACTCAGGAAAGAGAGATCTGAGAAGATACAGATTTGAGCTAACTGGTACCTGAAGCTATGGGAGTTGATGAGATTGGCCAAGGAAAGTACAAATGAGAAGAGACAGACATAAGAACCCTAACTTCAAAGGCAAAGAAGATCCTCCACAAATGAAGAATGCCAGAAAGAGCAATCTGTCACAAAAGCCAAGGGGTATTTCAGAAAGGAGAAGTCAATGAACTGAACCATTGCCAAGAAGATTTAAGAGGTCACATTTCTTCGATTTAAATAAAAGCAGAATGAGGAAAGAGCAGGTGCCAGTGCAGTTAAGTTTAGAGTTCAGCGGAAGGAATTTAAATGGTGAGCTGACCACAAAAACCTAGGCAGGCCAGGTTGAGGTCAGGCTGTGAGAATTTTATTAAGAGATCGCTAAAGAAAATCTTAAATGTTAACAATAGTCTTGACTATTTTATTAGTGAGCAAGTACCTAGAATAAAAGTATGGGAAAATTTTGTCTTTCTCTAACAAATTAAAATTTATAAAAATTTTAAAGGATGAATAGTATTTACTAAACATAAATATTTTGACACATATCTAGAGATTTGTGGAAGAAAATATGTAAAAGCAATCCTTTTAAACTTAACACATATTTTCTTAAAAAGAAATAAATCAAAGTCAAATAATATTCCACTAAAAATACTAAATGAATCAACTGCTAGGAACTTCAAAGTATTACATATGTATATCCAAATACTCTGAACTGAATTAAGAATTTGAAGAATAGCTTTATGGGTGTAAAATGTGAAATGTCCCATTTGTATCTCTGACTCCCCGCCTATGACCACAATTCTAAGTGCAGCTTATTTTATATGACTGAAAAGTAACTGAACAAAAAGTTTTAATCAAGTATTCTTTGTAAGAAGTCTTTTCCCCCTTCCCACTCTTTTCTTCTCTCCCTCTCTAAAGTCCCACTTACAACAATTATTTGGCACTGCCATAGTTCATTGAGATCATACTTTTCTAGCTGTAATAGGTGTAAGTGATGAAAGATGGTCTAATCAATAAAATCAAGACTTTTTGAAAATATTAAATTATAGATATGGAATAGGACTTCTCACTGAGCATTTTGAAAATGCAGATGGCTACTGCTCCAAAATTCAGGTGGAAAAATCACCTTAGAACGTTGTAATAAACAATGATTATCTGAGATTACTGTGTTATTATTTGGAATTGCTGGGATTAAGAATGATATTTCTGGAAGCTTTCTAAATTTGTGTGTGAAATGACAATACTTCCTTCCCCCCAAAAAAGAATATGTTAACTTAATTCCTGAGCAGTGAAATGAAAGTTACACTATGGATTTTCTATATGAGATTGATACACTCACAAAAAAGTGCTCAAGGTATAAAGTTATTTTGTAAACTGTTAACTTTAAGTTGCACCACAAAAGATCAGCAATATTATTTGCCTATATTAACTGCTCTGAAATAAATCACAAGCTTTATTCTTTCAAAAAGGAGGTGATTTTTGATAGTGCTGTTTTATAAGGAGATTTAAAATATACAATACACATGCACACACATGCATATATAATTTGCAAGGGTCAGAGGTGTGGTTTTTATAATAGTTATTAATAATGTTTGATTTTTAAACTTTTAATAATTATAATTAATTTATAACATTACATATGATATATAATTATTATAATTACTAACATTAATAGTGACCATTTATGTTCCAGGCATTGTGTAAAAAGACCCCTATACATTATTTCATTTAATTCTCTTAACAGTTATGCGATATAAATATTAATATTATTACCTATATTTAAGTATGTGTTTAAGAAATTTAAGTACTTGTTCGGGGATCTATTTCTAGGAAGCTGAAGGAGACAGAAGTTGAAGCCAGATCTACATGATTCTGAAACCTTTATTTTTAACCAGTAGGCTAGAAACTATTAGTGTGCTATTCATTAAAGCTTTTCAAATGTATAATTTCCATGGTTAATAAGCTTAAGGAAAATAATCCCCACTAAGAACATTTTAAGAATCATCAATGTTTCATATAATTTTTCTTTATTGATCTGTTACCTATCCGATGATGATATCTCTTCATAATCATTATATTTCCTAAAATAAAATGTTCTTAGAAAAATATATCCACATAACCTATCAATTTTTAGAACCACAAGAAACAGTACAAATTTCAAAGTTAACAAAGGGATAAAGAATTCATTTACTTAAACCCAGTTGCCCTTCTTTCACTTTTCCCTGCTCTGACTTCCCAATTCTACCACCCATCTTCACTGCTTTAAATTGTCAGGCTCTCCTTCTCAAATTATTACTTATTGTTTTGTTGTATACAGAAAGTCACATTATTTCATTAATAATAATTAATAAAAACTTCTATATTAAGCATATACCAGTTAAATCATATGTTAAATCTTATATTAGAGCCCCAAACTTCTGATTTTAAAAATAATAAACAGGGAAAATAATAGATGAAGAAGCAAAAGTTTTTCTCTTTGCAATAATCCCTCTTTAGAGCTCCGTTTGGCCTATGCTTTTTTCTTCTTACCTCAGGCTGACTGGAAATATTGAGGATGAGCGCCCAGAGCTCAGCTCTCAGAGCCGTGGGGCTGCCTTGTCGTACATACTGCTGGGCAGCAGCACTATCTTGTTCTGCGAGGACTGTCACAAGGAGATCACAATCTCATTAGAAATTTCATAAAGCAAAAAACATCACTGAAATCCTTAATTAGAAATATCTGGGAAATGACATTTAGTCTTTCTATCTAACATAATTACATCATATACTAACCTTTTTTTAACTCTCTGCATGTCATTACTGACCCTATTCATAGCCCTCCAAGTTTCAAGTGTGAAACTCCTCCATCTCCTACTTGGACTGGTAAAAGCTATTTAACGTAAGGAACTTGAGAGATCTCTTTGCTTTAACTTGGCTTTATGGATCTGTCAAGCACATATATAATAATTTTCAAATTCTACAATCAAACATAGTAATATCTACGGGGACCCTAACTCTCCTATGTATACTCTACTAAGTCATGAATGTTCTAATATTTGGAAGTAGTATGGCTCATGAAGTAACTTGGCTAAGAATCATAATACAGGAATGTAAGATATTTATATTTTTAGGTGACTTCTTAGCTATTTAGCAAAATCTAAAGAAAAGAAGTTTTTTAAAAAGTAAAAACAAAGATTTGATAATCTTTCAAGAAGGCCAAAAATATTCTTTAGCACCCAAGTTTACAAAACTAATATATTGTTTTTTATTTTCATTTTTATTTTTATTTTCTTTGGTGATAATATCAGCTATTCAGTCTGGAAATAAAGGCCCTCCCCAAAACAAATCAAAACAAAAATTTAAAAACCAACCATACTAGACAACTGCTGCTATTTGTCTAACAATACTGTTTTTTCACATTTTCTTCTTAAAAGGAAGGGGAAAAATCTTACATTAAATGAAAATGACATAAGCAGAAGAAACAAATTGATCATATGAAATAAAAAAGAGATGACGCATATTCTTTAATTTGAGATTATGTTTCATGAAGGTGCCAAATCACACAAATAAAGTCTTCTAAATAAATATGATATGGAAAAATTAAACTAGGGAGTTTGGTACATGATAATACAACTGCCAGAGAGGGTTCATTCTGATACAAAGGCCTATGTGTATTTCATATTCCAAAGACAAAACAGAATTTATAAAAACAAAGAAAAGAATCTTCAAATATGGTGGAAAATTATTTCCCCTAATACTAAGAGCCGCTACCACCATAAACAGTCACCAGAACTCTGAGAGTTACATTTTCTCCTGATGCAGGAGCACCTGCCCACTAAGTCTAACGAGAGTGTGTGGGTGCACAGAGATGGCACATGCCGTTTTGATTTTAAATGAAATTCCACTGCTGAATGGGTTAAGCTGACATTCCTGGGGGACATGTCTCCACATTTCCTTTGTCATGAACGAGCTGTGCACTCTTCATCTGATACTTACTGATAAAGCCAAAACAATACATTTTCCCTCTTTGTAAAGATTCTTATTGCACAATCTGCATAGTGAAATATTATTCTTCTGTAGGTTTTTAGCTTTTCAGAGATAAAATCTCATTTGGAGGCTTCCTAAGCAGACATTTAGCTAGGTCTGTCTCATTTTTCAGAAATTATAACAAATATAATTCAAAGCTTACCCTTTTGTCCAATACGAACATGCTCAGTTTCAAAAAGTTCTGAACAGGTTAAAAGAAAAAAAATTACTTAAAAAACACAAGTATGATCAGCCACATTTAGAACACTAGGTACTTTTTTTTCAGTTATTGATACTTTTAATTATTTTTAAAACTGGATGACTCTAGAAGCTATAATTATTCTATACATAGGAAAAAAATTCTAAGTTGTTTAAAGTGTGTAGAAATTAAAAGGGAGTGTACATCATTTAATCAGAAGAAAAAATGATAAATTGATTTTTCTTTATTAAAATAAATCAATATATCTTCTTATAGCACAAAAATGTTTCTGTTCACTGATCTTTGCTTTTTTCATAAAAGAAAAACAATACTTGCTGACACATTCATTTACAAAATCCTACTTCCATTTCAATCTACTGCTGGATATCTAATAAAAGAGTACCTTACTACTCTATAGGTAAAATCTTACTATACAAATGCCATTTAAAAAGACCATAGTTCTTTTTCAAAGAACTAATCGTAATGAGAAAAGACCCATAAACTATTCTATACTGAAATTTTTAAAAACTTCTGTTCACCAGAAAAACACCATTAAGAGAGTGAAAGAATATATTTGCAATACATATATCTAGGAAGGGACTCCTATCCAGAGTATATAAAGAAGTCCTTATAGAAAAGGACAGAGAACTGTCAGATACAAATAGGCAAAGGACTTGAACAGGTCCTTCCTAAAGGACTTATAAACAAATAATAAGTTGCTTGACCACATGGAGAAATGCAATTAAAGCCATTATGAAATACACAACCACCACAATGGCTAAAATAAAGAAGACTAACAATTCTAAATGCAAAAGATATAGAGCAAAGGCAGTTCTCATACACAGCGGATCTGAGTATAAACTGGTACAATCACTTAGGAAAACTGCTCAGCAATATTAGCAAACACTGAACATACCCTGTAAAAATTCGTAATTCATTCACAGGGATACTGATACATCTTAATGTGTAAATATGCCTGCTAAGAGACAAGTACAGGAATATTCACAGCAGCACTACTGATAAGAACCAAAATAATAACTAAATAGTGGTACAGTCATGTAACAGGTTATAATACAGCAATGAGAATGGATAATTCTACACAACACTATGGATCTTATAAATAAAAGCAGAAGAAGCCAAACACAAACATACCTATTATATGATTCCATTTCTATAAAGTAAAAAATAGGAAAAACTAATCTTTGGTGTCAGAATTCAAAACAGTTGTTGCCATGGGGGTGGTAGAGTGTAGCCATGTGCCTAAGGGGCTTCCAGGATGCTGGTGATATTCTGTTTCTTGATACAACTTCACTGATGTGTATACTTAACTATTTGTATACTTTTTGGTATGGATATTATACTCGTATAGAAGGTATTTTAAAATCAGAGCAAAACGAAAAAGAAGATTATAAAACCATGAGAAAGAAAACCTCTAGATCTTTTCCCCATCCTAAAGAAAATCAATTAATTGCCTAACCTCCTTCCAACCTGAGAAAGGAGTTGCTAATTGGATTTGTGAGATTCCACAACAGCCATTAGATAGCCTTTTGTAATGAAAAAGTTAACTGTGTTAAAGGTCATGAATTTATGCGTGACTCTCTCAGTAAGTAGAGACTGGGTCCCCTGGCAACTTGGTGGCATCTTGGCGCTTGATTTTCTTTTGTTAAGGCTGCTCAGGTTCAGGCACTTTGGAGTTTTCAGGTACAGCTCAGTGGTCTGCTGGTATGAGATAATGCCATAGAAGGGGGAAGACCCTTTCAGAGCTAAGATTTTGACAGTTTTCTAGAAAGCCTGTTCAGTGATGTCCAGCATTAGCCCAGCTAAATATTAGACTGTATTTTCCATTTGTAAATATTTCTTATGTATACCTATCTTTCTTAGGAAGAGATGAAGGGAGGGAGGTTGCTTTGGTGAAGAGGGATGAATAGGCCAGTGCACAATCTGGGTAATCCAAAGATGTCTAAAGGCAGATCAAACTACACCGTTACTCCCAACAACAAATAAGAGGAGCATCCAGTTTTCTATTACCTGAAATACTTAAAAAATATCTTTGATATATAAAATGGGCACAGTGAGGAAAAGTCATTAGAATCCTCTTAATCAAGGAAGGACTAATGTTTCTTTTGTAGATGTGTAATGTATTTACAAAACAAATATATGCAAATGTATACATTTTCAGTATTATGTAATATTTTTAGATTTTAAAAAAAATACATAAAGCTGTGTTTTTATGAAATAAAATATGTGAACCAGACTACCCTATTCTATTATTCTATTCCTGAAGTCTCTGATGAAATTAGTTGAGCAGATTATACAAAGAAAATGCCTGGACCCCTGCTATATGATTATCAATGATTGCCCATGCTTAGTAACCAAACAAGACAATGTTCTAGGGAATGCTATAATAGCACGAGATAGCAGGCGTAATGCTCAGCCTATTAGACTAGGAACTCTTTCAGAGAATGATAAGGAATATATTACAGGGACTGGAGATTTCATATTGAACCCTATGATTGGTTCTTATTAGTAAACTTGATAAGCATTATCACAAAATTGGTCCATACCAACTTGATATTTTTTCATACTCCTTGACTAGGACTAATTTAAAATATCCTTTAAAATTCAAATTATCCTTTTATGCTCATTTCAATCAACATAGTTTTATGCAGTTCAAGAGTTTCTTCTCGGCTCAGCACCTGTGGCTCAATGGGCTAAGGCGCCAGCCACGTACACCTGAGCTGGCAGGTTCGAATCCAGCCCGGACCTGCCAAACAACAATGACGGCTGCAACCAAAAAATGGCCGGGCATTGTGGCGGGCGCCTGTAGTCCCAGCTACTTGGGAGGCGGAGGCAAGAGACTCGCTTGAGCCCAGGAATTGGAGGTTACTGTGAGCTGTGATGCCACAGCACTCTATCCAGGGTGACAGCTTGAGGCTCTGTCTCAAAAAAAAGAAAAAGAAAAAATGGTCTTGTTATTAGGTTGAATTAAATAATTATTTTTAGGCTTGGCATCTGTAGCACAATGGTTACAGCGTCAGCCACATACATGGAGGCTGGCAAGTTCAAAACCCGCCCAGGCCAGCTAAACAACAACTGCAACAAAAAATAGCCAGGCATTGTGTCAGGCACCTGTAGTCCCAGCTACTTGGGAGTCTGAAGCAAGACAATCACTTAAGCTCAAGAGTTTGAGGTTGCTGTGAGCTGTGCCATAGCATTCTACAGAGGGCGACATAGTGAGACTCTGTCTCAAAAAATAAATAAAAATAAATACCTATTTTTAACTTCATTAGTGGTGACATAGCACTATATCACCCTCGGCAGAGTGCTGTGGCATCACAGCTCACAACAACCTCCAGCTCTTGGGCTTAGGTGATTCTCTTGCCTCAGCCTCCCAAGTAGCTGGGACTACAGGTGCCTGCCACAACACCTGGCTATTTTTTGTTGTTGTTGCAGTTTGGCCAGGGCTAGGTTCAAACTTACCACCTTCAGTATATGGGTCTGGTGCCCTACCCACTGAGCCACAGGCACCGCTCCAGGACAGTATCTTTACTTTTGGAGATGTATTTGACAGCATTAAGTTGTTTTGTTTTGTAATTTACTTTAAAATGATTCAGAGAAACAGGGCAGGTGGCTCATGCCTATAATCCTAGCACTTTGGGAGGCTGAGATAGGTAGATTGCCTGAGCTCACAGGTTTAAGACCAGCCTGAGCCAGAGCAAGACCTCATCTCTAAAAACACCAGACATTGTGGTGGGTGGCTGTAGTCCCAGCTACTTGGGAAGATGAGGCAAGAGAATCATTTGAGTCCAAGAATTTGTGGTTGGTGGGTCTACCAAGGGCAACAAAGTGACTCTACCTCAAAAAAAAAAAAAAAAAAAGACTCAAACACAGAGAGAAAAGGCAAATACAGCAAAATGTTTGAATCAAGGTGGTGGATTATATGAATATTTTAATTTTCTGGATGTTTGAAGCTTTTTTTTTTTTTTATAGAGACAGAGTTTCACTTTATCGCCCTGGGTAGAGTGCCGTGGCATCACACAGCTCACAACAACCTCCAACTCCTGGGCTTAGATGATTCTCTTGCCTCAACCTCCTGAGAGTTTGGGACTACAGGCGCCCGCCACAATGCCCGGCTATTTTTTGCTGCAATTTGGCCGGGGTTCGAATTGGACCCGCCACCCTCAGTATATGGGGCCGGCACCCTACCCACTGAGCCACAGGCGCTGCCCCAAAACTTTTTTTTTCTTTTAAAACAGAGTCTCAAGCTGTCACCCTGGCTATGCAGTGACATCATCATAGCTCACAGCAACCTTCAACTTTTTTTTTTGAGACAGAGCCTCAAGCTGTCACCCTGGATAGAGTGCGATGACATCATAGCTCACAGCAACCTCCAATTCCTGGGCTCAAGCGAGTCTCCTGCCTCCACCTCCCAAGTAGCTGGGACTACGTAGAGGTGCCCTCCACAACGCCCAGCCATTTTTTGGTTGCAGCCGTCATTGTTGTTTGGCAGGCCGGGCTGGATTCGAACCCACCAGCTCAGGTGTACGTGGCTGGCGCCTTAGCCCGTTGAGCCACAGGTGCTGAGCCAGCAACCTCCAAATTTTGGGCTCAGATGTTCCTCTTGCAGTTTTTCTTTTTCTTTTTGAGACACTCTAAAGCTGTTGCCCTGGGTAGAGTGATGTGGCACCATAGCTCACACCAATCTCCAACTCTTGGGCTCAAGCATTCCTCCTGCCTGTTTTTCTATTGTTAGTAGACACGGGGTCTCACTCGTGCTCAGGCTGGTCTTGAGCAATCCACTAGCCTCAGCCTCCCAGAGTACTAGGATTAAAGGCATGAGCCATGCCCAGCCTTGAAACTTTTGATAATAAAAATTCTGAAATCTAGATGAAGATTTAGAGCCAGGGCCTGTGTCCATCAAGTTTTCCCCACCTGCTACCCCCTCTAGATGGTCCCAGCTGCTGGGCTCCCTCCCCTATTTCAGCCTGGATCCCCTGAGACTTGTATGAGGCCTAAACTAGACCAGGAAACACTGGTTCTGGGGCTGGACAACCACCCAGGCAGGATTCTTAATTGGTATCTTGGAGATGAAGATGAAGGTAAACATCTCTCCCTAAGGGAGAGCCAGGGCCCTACTGGGCATCTCTCTCAGTGAGAAGAGGAACAGAATTAATAGCAGAGTAAAACCATTAGCAGAAAGGATGGGCCCAGATGTTAGAACCATTTATTGGAATATAAAGTCATTGCTGGCTATAAAGATTAAAAAAAGAGGCTCGGTGCCTGTGGCTCAGCGGGCTAAGGCGCCAGCCACGTACACCTGAACTGCCGGGTTCGAGTCCAGCCCGGGTCGCCAAACAACAATGATGGCTGCAACCAAAAAATGGCCAGGCATTGTGGCGGGCACCTGTAGTCCCAGCTACTTGGGAGGTGGAGGCAGGAGACTCGATGAGCCCAGGAATTGGAGGTTGCTGTGAGTTGTGATGCCACAGCACTCTATCCAGGGTGACAGCTTAAGGCTCTGTCTAAAAAAAAAAAAAAAAAAAAAAAAAAAAAGATTAAAAAAAGAGAGAGAGGGCGGCACCTATGGCTCAGTGAGTAGGGTGCCGGCCCCATATGCTGAAGGTGGCGGGTTCAAACCCAGCCTCGGCCGAACTGCAAAAACAGAAAAATAGCCGGGCGTTGTGGCGGGCACCTATAGTCCCAGCTACTCGGGAGGCTGAGGCAAGAGAAT
>CAUYON010035959.1:0-17892 GCA_963573935.1 Arctocebus calabarensis
AATTTTATTAAATCATAATTGTGTACATTAGTGCAATCATATGGCAGAATGTGCTTCATATACAATCAGAAATATTTTTATCATACTGTTAGAGATAGCCTTCATAGCATTTTCTTGATCACCGTATAAAGACATTGATACTCTACATTTAATAAGTTTCACCAGTACCCTGCTAAGATGCACTGTAGGTGTGATCCCACTAATTGCCCTCCCTCCACCTATCCTCCCCCCTCCCCTCCCCTCCCTTTCCATTTTCCCTGTATTCTTGTGCTATAAGCTTTTAAAAAATAATATATTTTAAATGTAACATAATACATATATCTCTTTTATTTTGTATCTCCAAGTATTTTTAATATATTTATATATTACCATATGGAAAAATAGTTTTTAATATATTCATATATTACTATCAGGAAAAAAATAGTTTTTAAAAGACAATGCTTTTGAGGATTTAGAGGGAATTGATTTCAGTGCCTCTTTTTGAAAAATCAGATTTACAACAAAATATTTTTCTTCCTATTTGATGTGGCTTTTGTCTGTTTGTTTTTCTGAGACAGAGGCTTATTAAGTCACTCTTGGCAGAGTGCTGTGGCTTCATAGCTCACAGCAACCTCAAACTCTTGAGCATAAGCGATTCTCTTGCGTCAGCCTCCCAAGTAGTGGGACTACAGGCTCCTACCACAACACCCAGCTATTTTTTGGTTGTAGTTGTCATTGTTATTTGGCAGGCCCAGGCTGGATTCGAACCCACCAGCTCTGAAGTATGCGGCTGGAGCCCTAGCTGCTGAGCTACAGGTGCCAAACCCTATCTGATGTGCTTCATCATCAAAGTGAGAAGGTAAATTTTTTATGAAGATTAATCTATATAATTATTTTTGTTTGGCAAGCATATAAACAAAATAGCTGTCTGGATGTTTACCCAAAATGGAGGGCATAATTTGGTGGTTTGTCCTGAAATATAGGCCCCATGCTGAGCAGAACTAACTCTACTGGTTCCAGAGGGCCATGAAAGATTGTTGTGATGCTAAATCTAAGTTTTAAAAATAATAATACTTTTAATAGTGGGAGAAACTTATTGAGGTAATCTACATGATCAGTAAACTTTCTTTGGGTGCAGGAGCAGCAGTGATGTAATTTAAGATATACAAGTCTTTCTCAAAAACAACTAAAACTGAAGTGTGATAGGAGACCCTTCTACTGCCAATGTGGAAACATCTGCACATTAATATTATTCTATTATTATTTTCATGTTGTAACTATTATAATTTATATACATTGAAAGGTACATATCTTAAACATACAGGTCTACCCATCTTACAACTGCCTATGTACATTTGACTGGCATCCATATCAAGATATAGAATATTTTTATCTCCCCAGAAAGTTCAGTCAGTCTTCTTCCTGGAAAATTTGGTTTCTTTCTATTTTAGGGCTTCTATAAATAAAGACATGGTTCTTGAACATTATTTTGGACATAAGCATTCATTTCTGTTGAGCATATGTCTATGAGTGAGATTACTAGTTCACAGGATACATGTATTTTGAGATTTAGTGGGTACTCAAAAACATTTTTTCAATGTGGTTGGGCCAATTTTCACTCCTGCAGCTAGGTCTGAGAGTCACAGTTGCTTCACATATTTGCCATCACTTAGTATTGTTAGTATATTTAATTTTGCTTAAATTAAAAATCACAGTGAGCTTCCTTTGTCTATACATGTAATGGGAACTTTTTGTAGGTTTAATATTCACTTTCTGGAGACTAATCAGATGTTTTCATATGTTTATTGGGTCTTTTGCTATCTTCTATTATAAAAAATTCTATTTATCACAATGCATTTTATTTTTTTGAGATATAGCCTCAAGCTGTCACCCTGGATAGAGTGCTGTGGCATCACAGCTCACAGCAACCTCCAATTCCTGGGCTCAAGCGAGCCTCCTACCTCCGCCTCCCAAGTAGCTGGGATTACAGGCAGCCAACACAACACCCAGCCATTTTTTGGTTGTAGCCGTCATTGTTGTTTGGTTGGCTGGGCTGGATTCGAGCCTGCCAGCTCAGGTGTATATGTCTGGTACATTAGCCACTTGAGCCACAGGCACCGAGCCTATCACAATGCATTTAAAATGTCTACTTTCTTGTCTATAACTATGCCTTGACAATTTATCTCTGAATTCCCTAAGGATACGAGTTAGTTTTAATGGATCTTTCTATTCCCGATGCTGAGCACTCTGTTCTAGCACAATGTAGATTATAAAAATGATCAGCTTGAACAAAATAAGGATCATGATTAAATAGCTCCTCCTATGTGCCAGGCACTTTTTATTTCAATCCCCATATCAACTCCAGATGAAGAACATGAAGCTTAGCGACTTTTAGGTATTCATCTTGGCCATAGAGCCAGTTAAATGGTCTTGGTGTAGTCTAAAACTAGGACTTTCAGATTCAGAAATTATTTTCTTTGGTCCTTCCAATCCATCACAAGTGCTTTGGATTAGAAAGAGATCTTTCACTGCATTCATTCTATACCCATTTGCTGCACAGAAAGGATGCTGTGGTTTTCAACATCAATATTTCTCTCTTGTCTCTGAGCGTACAGCTAAACTACATTTCCCAGTTTGCTTAAAGTTAGTTCACATCTGCTATGTGATGGAATGTGATTTGATGCTGCGTATTCACCTTCAGGTCTTATAGATCTTAACCATAAAAATTTCCTGCATGCAATCTTCCACTTAGTGCTCCTCTGGAACTCTCAGAATCTATGTGTTAAATTAGGGTTGTCATAATATGTGTATGTAAGGAGCCTGGGTTCCTGAGTGAATGAATGGAACAGAAAAATTCCACCTGCACCCCTACTCCTACCCACTGCCATCATCACATTGGCCTGTCATACGTGAACATTAAGTTATCATTGTTATAGACCACAGATATTTCAGGGCTTTTTATAGTAGCTTAGGATACTACAATCTCTAAGTATTGGCAAGGCTTAGGTGAACAGATGTTAGTCTTAGTGAACTTCAGTTTGATAGACAAGGCAGGAGTTAGGGATGCTAACACAGTGAAAAATCTGAGTATAATTTTTGACTCACCCCAAACTTAACAACTAATGGCCTGATGTTACTGGAAGTCTTACTGATAACATAAAATCAATTAATACTATTTCTATGTTATGTATGTTATATGCTATAGTCTTAAAATAAAATATGCTAGAAAAAAGAAAATTTTATTAAGAAAGTTCTAAGAAGGAGAAATGTATTTACCATGTATTAGGTGGAAGTGAACCATCATAAAGGACTTCATCCTGGTTGCCCTCATATTAAGTAGGCTGAAGTGGAGAAGGAATAGGAGGGCTTGGTCTTACAGACTTGAGGTTGGGAGAAATGGAAGAAGAATGGAAGTGAAAGGAGAGTCAAGAAAGGAAAGTATACTTGTTCTAACTTTTACTTAAAAAGAATCCATGTATAAGTGGACCTACACAGTTCAAACCTGTGTTGTTTAGGAGTCAACTGTAATTCTAACCTAAAATGACAAATGTTATAATAAAGGTACAGACCAAGTGCTATGGAAAATAATGCAGGAAGATAAATTCTGCTTTATAAATTTATAGAATATCTCACTGAAAAGGTAATATTTTTATGTGGATCCTACAGGATCAGCTGAAAGTAATGGCATTTCAGGTTGTAGAAACAAGATGAAGAAATGCATAGGGAGCTAAAGAGAAGGGTATACATTTTTCTGTAGACTTATGAAGTTCTGGGCAGCTGGAGTACAGTGCTTAAAAGGAACATGGTAAGACAGAAGTTCAATAAAATACATTGGCGGCCAAAATTGAATATGTTATAAAGAAGAATTAGAACTTTATCTTATGATCAGTGCAGAACAACTTATGAATGGTAGGAAGAAAAAACTGGAACCTGGAGAATCATTTGAAAGTATTACATTTACCCAGGATAAAAACAGTGAGATATAGGACTAAAACATTGTAAGTAGAAATTAAGATGAGGTAGATTCTCAAAATGAATGCTGCTATGGAAGTAGGAAAGAATGACATTTAGACTATTACTTTGGGTGAATGTCACCCACTATTACAAAAGTATTACATAAATCAGGTCCAAATGAATCTTTAGTATTTTCAGGTCTCATTCTAAAATTCATGTTTCTTTTAAAAAGTCAATTGTTGATTTCCTTCTCTAACTTCTCAGAACTTTTAGAAGCCTTGTTTACTCAAAAGGTCCTCAACAATAACATCTTATCAATGGAAAAAAAGTTACAATTTTGAAATTTCTGATTTCTTACATGCTTTTGGCAAAGCTTTCTCTGTTTTAGATGGATACAAGCAATTTAATTTCACAAACAGTTGAGTCTCTGTTATGCTCTGCATACATTGATAGGCGCTAATGATACAAAGGAGTATAATCTTTGATCTCAGCCATTATGATCTAGCAGGGGTTATGGTCTAGCAAGAAAGTAGGTTGAGAAGGATGAGATCAAAAGCAGTAAATGGCATAATGCAATCTAAACTAACTACCAAAAAGAAGTACTGTGAGAATTCAAAGTGATAAGAGGACTCAAAGGAATGATGTTAAAAGATTAGGTATGATTTGTATGGTTCTGCTAAGACCACACACAATATGGTATAGGTATCAGAGATGAACATAGTAGTGATGAGATGATGCTGATGAGATTATAATGATGGAGGAGAAGGAAGACAAGCTCCTTTTAGAATTAATAGTTATATCAGCTATTGCTGACATCTCTATGGGTACATGGCAAGGCATGGCATTTATCCACATACATACCTTGTTTCTAGCCTTAATGACTCAAACCATTGATAGTGTAATAATAATGAAGATAATTCTTAGCTAAAGTGTAAATTTCACTGTGTATTTTGCTTCTTCGGGGGAGTAACGGCAGTTTTATAAAAACCTCTCTTAAATTTATAAAATAAGGCAAATACAAAGGAGGAAATGTATTACCAAAGATTAACAGGGCTGATGTACTCAGGACAGGAGACACTCAGAACCTAAGCAAACAGAATGAAAAAGTAGTTTCTTTACCTTTGTGCCTGATAACATACTTACAAACTGAACTGCAACTGGAGGGGAAAGTTAGAGCATTACATGATGAGGGGAGGTAGGGAACAAAAGCAGCCAAGAGGCTTTTAGCTTCTTTTCAGAGGATTAAATAAGGCTGATTCCAGGAACATCATGAAGTAAATTTTCCCAAAGGGAAATTTGGCAGAAATTCTGAATTAAATATTTAGAAATGAACATATTCTTCTAACTGTCTCAACAAAAACTTTAAATTGTTCATCTTGGTAATGAATTTTGGAAGGAATGTAAAAGATGTATTCATTTATCATCTAAACACATATTGGTAGTCCATTATAGACCAGACCCTGGGCTAAGTATTGGTAGAAAAAAAAAGTGCTAAAACAATGTTGTCTGTCTCAAGGGGTTTGCAATCAGGTATAACTCACACAGAAACCAAACAACCAATAAACATGTTGATGAATATTCCAAAGCTGTGTGTAGCTGCTAAGGAAGAGTTGAGAGAGGAAATTTTGGTCTGCCTAAGGCTGTGTGGAAAGGTTTCCCAGAGGATAAACAGTCTTGAATTAGGATAGGCAGCATGAATTGGATAAGAGGAAAAAGTGAGGAAAGGCATTTAGAGCAAAGGGGAACACAATGAGAAGCAGATCATGTATCATTACTAAGTTTTACAGATACCATTTCCTGATGGGTACTAAAATTGTTGGGTACATCCTTGAGGACAACTAAAATATACAAAATCTGAAAGTATCTCCTTCAAGGTATATATTAATTACAAAGGCAAAGATAGTAATTTAACAAGAGCCAAATTCAGCAGAAACCACCTTCTTAGGGACAGAGGTCACCGTTACCAGTAATAAGACATATCAACATTTTGAATTCTGTGCTGTGAAGCACTGAGGACACAGCAGCCTTTCAGCAATGTTCTTGCTCCAAACTCCATAACTTCAGTCCAATCATGAGAAAATATGAGACAAACCAAAACTGAGAGACAGTCAACAACTTTTCCAAAGATTCAAGGTCATGAAAGATAGGGAAAGATGGAGCAACTGTTATAGATTACAGGAGACTAGAAAGAAGTAACAACTTCATGCTAGGTGGGATCCTGAGTTTAATGACATGGACCAGGAAAAAAAAGTTAGTGTAAAAAAAAAAAGTGAAAAGAAGTAACAATAAAAAAAATAATAAAATGCATGTTGAGGTTCTTGAGTGAAAAAAAAAACAAGTGAAGTTGGATTAAGGGCTTTTGTTAACAATACTTCCAATGGAAATGTATTTTATTTGATAAATGGACTATCGCTACCTAAGATGTGAGCAGAAGACGAGGATGGAATATATGGAATATATGTTCTATTTTTTCAACATTTCTGTCAGCCTAAACTTAGTCAAAATCTAAAAGTTTGAAAAAAAAAAAGACATGAGGGTTTAAGATAATGGAGTGTACATGGGTGAGATAAAGACACTGATAATCTTCGTGTTGGGTTTTTCTGGGAGATGAGGTAGGCCAAGTTCGTCAAATCCTGTAGGTAAAAACAGGTTATTGAGGAAGTTAAAGAACAGAACATCATAATGGGATTTCTGTTTTATGAATATCTTTTGCTGACAATATGGACAGAAAGCCAGGGGCTCTGGAGTTGCCCTAAAGTCTTAATATATGCTCCAGGCTCAGGAAAAGATACACTAGGACAACCATTTGCAAAGGGGATGGAATAGAATGAAAGAGTTTCACATAGTCGTTTAAGGGATTAATCATCATTCCTTACCATATAATTAAAATTGAATATGAATGCTTTCTAAGTTTTATTGTACATGAATGTTTCCAGGCTGTTTTCCATACCTATCACCCATATACCTGTGTATGTAGTTTATTTTGTTGTCCATTTTATCATGATCATGAATTTACTCATCCTATATCTCTTGTACTCCTCCTTCATGATGTTTGGACTGAAATTTGATGTCACTACCTGAAAGCACCTGCGCTTATACAGAACAAGTCAAATTTCTTTCAGTGATAGTGGGCTTTTGCATTCTCAAGATGTGCTCTATGTAGGCTATAAGAAATAATATGTGTTTTTTGTTTGTTTGTTTGTTTGTTTGTTTTCTGTTTTCTAGTTGTCCATCCAATCTAGCTGATTGAGACTACTAAGGCTCGGGATCAAACAAGTTTTTAGCCAAGTTTTAGCATTACTCCTTTGTTTAGAAATGAAACAAGTGGGGCAGGAAGGGAAAGGAAGGGAAGGGAAGGGAAGAGAAAAACAAAGAGTAAGGTTGTCAAAAAGGAAATTCCTTGAACCTCAAAAAAGGAAAAAAAAAGTCCACCTTCCAAACCATTTCACTTCTTTGGATCTCGCCACTACTTTTTTGTGTTTTATTAATCCCTCAAAAATTCAATGGCCCATACTGCCCCTTGAGGCTTTTGCATTCTCCCGCATTGCAAATTATTCTGGAGGCTCTATTTTAAAAGACTCAGGGGTGGGAAAAGCTTCTGTTAAGATAAGAAGGCTAACAAATATATTTTATAAAACCTCTACTCCGACCTGTCTGGTCTACTAGTTTCTCACATGCTTCACTGAAAATGGGAGCCCAAGTGACCATCAGGTGGCTTCATAATAAAGTGCGTTTGATTTGATAAGCAGAGGACATAAAAATTCGACCTCCCCAGGGATCTCTCATCTGCACTGTTCTTCTAGCAACTTGTGCCATGTCTTTGTAATTAACTACATCTCTCTATTCTTTCTAAATCTCTTAACATTAACATAATAACATTGACACACTGATACAGTGTGTCCCCCCAGAGGGAAACTTTAATATGCTGGATAGTTTCAGTGGAACTTGGCTAGGGTCAAGGGTAGAAAAAAATACAAAATCTATTCCAGAACTGCAAGTATCCACAGAGTACCTGATTTATCCTAACTTCTCTTTCTCATTTCTTCATATTATGCATAAATTTAAACATAGTTTAAATGTAGAGCTGTCAGTTATCTCGAACATTGAATTAGGTAAGGAATAATCTTGATCTTGAATGAAAAGGGGTAGAAAAGAATCCCCCAAAAAAGATCTTAAGAGGAAGAAGGAAAAGATTCTGCATCCACAGGAAAGACTGGAATTCATTTTCTTTTATTAAAGTTAAGATACACTAAACCTAAGCTCCAAGCCAAGGTTGAGATGGGGGAAAAAAGTGAGAAACTAAAGTTTGTACCAGAAGTGCAGGGCAGAGAGTGGTGGCAGGGCCAGGTGAATTGGAGAGTGAAGAGTATAGATTATAGGCTTGGCACCTGTAGCTCAATGGGCTAAGGCGCCAGCCACGTACACCTGAGCTGGTGGGTTCGAATCCAGCCAGGTCCGCCAAATAACAATGACGGCTGCAACCAAAAAATGGCAGGGCATTGTGGTGGGTGCCGGTAGTCCCAGCTACTTGGGAGGCGGAGGCAAGAGACTCACTTGAGCCTAGGAATTGGAGGTTGCTGTGAGCTGTGATGCCACGGCACTCTACCCAGGGTGACAGCTTGAGGCTCTGTCTCAAAAAAAAAAAAAAAAAGAGTATAGAATATAGTCATCCTTGGGTCTAGCCAATGTAGCTTTGCCCCTATGAACCAATGTAAAAGGACATGATGAATATAGTCAAACCTAATAAGTTGTATTAAAATGCTTGGCCCCTTGTATGGTCCCATTATGAACATAAGGGGAGGGGATGAGAAGGCCAATAATAGGAACATCCCAGAGGGAGATAGTGGGCATGTATATTTTTAGGATAATTAATATCTAAATATTATGGGAGACTCCCAATTCCTTCTAAAACTTTAAATTAGTTGATTCTCAGTATAAGATAATGAAGAGAATTCAGAAAATTCACAAGAAACATTAGACAGAAAGTTTCACCAAAGTCTCTTTATTTTGACAAAAAGGTTAGACAGAAACATTTCATCAAAGTCTCTTTATTTTTTACTTAAAATAACATTAATAATCAAACATTACCCAAATTGATTTCTCAGATTGGTGTGAGTCCTTTGGGCCTTAATTATTTTAATGGTGCAGTATAGATTCAATGTCTATTCTGTTTTAGGAGGCAAAATCCAAAAAAAAAAAAAAAAAAAAAAAAGATTCTTCTATAGTCAAGCAGTGGCTCACATGTTTTCCTTGTTGAGGGACCTGTTCTCTGGTATGCTTAAGACCATTAATGGAAACAAGAACCTATACTTCATTTTCTTTCTCATTTTAGTGTAAGAGCTGGATTTTCTCTTTTCTGTTACCGAGAATTAACAAAATGTCAAAGAGGCAAAGCTCTCAGGACTTGTCATAAGTTATGAGACCCAAAGAACATGCTGCATTCGACGTCCTGTCCCCGTGTTATAAATCATGCACTGGATTGTGCCCTGCTGGTGCAGTGCCATTATTATCAGTCCTTATACAGCAAAATGAGGAAGCACTGTCACATGGAAAGTGGCCAAGCAGAATTATTCATGGGCATGTGACACAGTTCCAAGGTTAAAGCTTCACCTGGTTCATAATTTTGCCTTGAGTTAGCCCTGAGTCCATGAAATGGTAGCAGCTCTCTCTATGACAATTCCACTTGTTGAGACTGCAGAATCATAAATCACTTGATCCCCAAACTCTCCACCAATGGTATGAATGACTGCTGCTGGGATAAAGAGGTTGTCTATAGGGCTGGGCGATATTTTGTAACAATTACCAGGAACTAATTTTCAATCAGATTCCATGAAGTATAATGTGCTAAATATTAGAAATATTTCTGTGACCTGTTTGGAATACAAGGAATTATCTTGTCATGTATTATCATGCTTAAATCCTCTCTCTTTTGTCTAACAACAAATATTTTTAATAGGCCTTTGAGGATCTACTTTAAATATGCAACTGAACACAGAATGTCTGTCGACACTTACCTTCTTCAGATAAATTGAACTGCCTTTCTTTTTCCTTGGAGATCCTGAGTTTTAGACAGAAAGACAGCTGGAAAGTGTAAAATGTTGAACATGATGTTTATGATTCAGCTACCTCATACTGAAGTAGGGAGCTAAGGCTAAGAGGTGAGTTAATTATCCTAAATTCCTGGGCAAATAAGAGGTAAAACCTAGATTCAAATTAAGTTTTCTTTATTTGCTGTCCAGTACTCCATCCTGCAAGCTGACTAAAAGGAGGGTGTAGAAGCAGCTGTTGTCTAGCTGCTTATCTTTCTTTCAAAGATAAGACAGAGAAGACTATATTCCCAGGTGGAGATGGAGCAGGGCAAGTACTTAGCCTGGGAGATTTTCAAAGAGAAATTTGGCATAATGTTTCCTCTTGTTCTTTTCCTTCTTTTTGAAATCTATCTAGTCAGCTCCTGGTCATTAGTTAATATTTTTTCGTTTTCTTTTTCTCTTTTCTTTCTTTTTCTTTTTTTCAGACAGTCTCACTTTGTTGCCCTCAGTAGAGTGCTGTAGCATCATAGCTCACAGCAACCTCACTCTTGGGCTCAAGTGATTTTCTTGAGTAGCTGGGACTACAAGCACCTGTCACAATGCGAGACAAGGTCTCGCTCTGACTCAGGCTGGTCTCAAACCTGTGAGCTCATGTAGAGGACACCAAGAACCACATGACCTCTGAGCAAGATGATTTGCAGCTGGAGGGTGGGCCCTCAGCCAATTCGTCTGCAGGTGTTCCTTGTGGAGAAAGAACCCAGCCCATGGTGAGCCTTTGGCATGTAGAGATTGTCTAGTACTCCCCTCACCTGTCTTGTGCTGTCTCAATAAAAGGCTACTGCAGAGGTTGCTTGGGGGTACCCTGCAATCAAGGTTAGTCTGCCTCCTATAAGCTTGTACTTCTAATCGGCATCTTGCCTGGTTCCTTTCTGCTGCAATGGAGACCAGGGCCATAGGGGTTATGAAGTCTGGTGTAGTCAGCAGGATCCAGCAGGACACAACAGGACACCAAGGAAGTGGACCAAAGTGGAAAGTGACACTGGAGAAGTAAGTGACACCTTTGAGAGCCAGTGGAAGTCCAAAGGGAAACTCCACTCAGGGCAACTGGGACATTTGGCCAATCTAGACTCAAAGGAACATCACTAGGAATAAGTGAGGTCTTTAATAAAGACATATAGAGAAAACAATGGGAAACTTCCTTTTTGGGGAGTCCCAAAAATTAGAAACTGAGGAAGAAAGCGACGTTCAAACAGAATTTGAAAGTGAGGAGAATAGTGAGGTTCAGTGGGAAGCTGGACCTGAGGAGAACTGGGAATCAAGAGCATATGATGCAGACACAAGTAAGCAAGAAATTTCCTCTATAGCCCTTATGGCTGCTCAGATCAAACAATTGGAAGACCAGGTAAGTAATCTCACCATCAGAAATGCCGACTTAGAGCACCCAATATTCCCCTCAGTGCCTCCCTATGTAGATGAACCACCTGTAACTTCTGTTATGAAAGCTGTGTTAGAAGGGCATAACATGGTGACTTTAGGTGGGAAGACACTTTGGGGCCTCTTCCAGTTATGGTCACTGATATTCCTCCCGAACTGCAACACCTTCAAGGGGGCCAACGTTTTGATCACCTTTGCGGTTCTGAAAGATTTGAAACAGGCTGTAGCACAGTATGGTATGCAATCCCTGTTTTCTAGAGGTCTGTTACAGGGGCTTGCACAAGAGCAGCAGCGCATTCCTTATGACTGGGACGTGATAGCCAGAACTGTTCTTGAGTCTGGACAGTATTTACAGTTCAAAACCTGGTGGAAGGAGGAGGCTGACCTGATGAGTTGCCAAAACCAGCATAGAGAAGTCCCAATATCATCAGAACAGCTCACTGGGTCTGGTCAGTGGCTGGGGATTTCTAATCAACTCCAGTATAATGACATAGCCCAGACAAGGCTGTGTTGTCTTAGGGCCTGGGAAAAGGTTCTGGCTCCTGGAGATATCTCTAAATCTTTTATTAAGATAACACAGTTGGGGAATGAACCGTATACTGACTTTCTAGCCCAACTAAAAATTGCAGTCGATAAGGCAGTTGCCCAGCCGGCACTCAGAGACATGCTATTCTAAACTTTGGCATTTGAGAATGCTAACTCTGAGTGTCAAAAGGCTTTACAACCTTTGAGAGCACAAAATGCTCCCTTAAAGGAGTATATACAGGCAAGTGCTAACACAGGAACAGAATTCCACAAGGCAAACTTGCTTGCTGCTGCTTTGAAAGAAGGGATCAGTCCTTACCGTCCTAAAAGTCATAACTGTGGAAAATTGGGACATAAGAGAAAAGAGTGTTGGAAAGAGAAGATCTATAGAAAAAATAATGAACAAAAGACTAATAGCAGATGGAAACCCTCCGGTTTGTGTCCCACGTGTAAGAAATCACCTCATTGGGCAAGTGAGTGCCGCTCTCGGTTTGATAAAAAAGGAACACCTTTACCCCAGGAAAACTAGTAGGCGCAGGCAAAGGTACTCATTAACCAGCAACTTTGCTCTGTTCAGTATCTTTTGCAGGCCACCTCAGGCAGTGTTGCTCTGGACTTACCAGCATATGATAATGTCCTTTTGCTTCCCAGCATGGAAGCAAAAGAACTGAAAACAAGAGTGTGTGGTCCTCTGCCCCCAGGTACTGTTGGTTTATTACTTGGGAAAAGTGAATTAGTATTGCAGGGAATGTTCATCCACACAGGTGTTATTGATGGTAATTACTTAGGAGACATACAGATCATGATCTCAATAAACCAACCAACTCAAATTTTGACTGGACAGAAGATTGCTCAATTGCTACTCTTGCCACGCATTAAGTTACAAGGCATCAGGGAAAAACATAGTGGTGAACTTGGTAACACGAGCCATATTTTCTGGCAAACAGCTGTTGGATAAAACCCTTACTGGCCTGTTAGACAAAGATGCTGATGTTTCGGTTATGGCTCTAAATCAGTGGCCTAAGGAATGGCTGAAACAAGTTGTTGATATTACTTTTGTTGGCATTGGAACTCTAGATTCAATCTTTCAGAGTAAGAAAGATTGCCTTTGATCTGCTTGGGGCCAAATAAGCAGAATGCTCAAATACGACCATATACAGCTGACATTGCTATTAACTTATGGGATCGTGATTTGCTCCAGCAATGGAATGCTGTGATAAACCATACCATCCTCTCATGTTAATTCCTTGCAAATGTCTCAGGTTATCCTGGAAGAGTAATAATCCAGTGTGGGTAGAGCTTTTAGCTAAGGAACAACTGAATGCTTTAAAATTATTAGTACAGAAACAATTGGAGCAAGGGCATATCAAGTGGTCCACTAGCTCTTGGAATTCACCTGTCTTTGTGATAAGAAAGAAATTGGGCAATTGGAGAATGCTTCCTGACCTTCGCAAAGTTAATAAAACTATTATACCCATGGGACCCCTACAATTAGGAATTCCTTTACCCTCCATGATTCCTTCCAACTGGCATTTGTATGTTATTGACTTAAAGGATTTTTTTTTTACTATATACCTGCATCCTGAAGACTGACCACGTTTTCCCTTTTCTGTTCCTGTCTATAAACAGCAGAAGCCTCCCAAGTGTTACCAGTGGAAGGTTCTGCCACAAGGTATGTTAAATAGTC
This sequence comes from Arctocebus calabarensis, assembly GCA_963573935.1. NCBI lineage: Eukaryota > Metazoa > Chordata > Mammalia > Primates > Lorisidae > Arctocebus > Arctocebus calabarensis. The sequence continues at coordinate 13,609 of CAUYON010035959.1, forward strand.
CTACACTGTGTCAACAGTTTGTTGATCAACCGTTACAGATTCTTAGAAGGAAATACTCTACAGCCTACATTATCCATTATATGGATGACATCTTATTGGCACATCAGAGTTTGACGGTTTTACAGGAAATGTTTGAACAAGCTATACGTATATTAAAGTCTTATGGTCTTCAAATTGCTTCAGAAAAGGTGCAAACTACAGCTCCTTATAATTTAGGATATAAATTGACTCAAACTCAAATTCTTCCACAATGTGTTCAACTCCAATTGGATTCCCTATCTACTTTAAATGACTTTCAAAAGCTATTAGTCATATTAATTGGTTGCATCCTATTTTAGGAATTTCAACCCATGCTTTATCTAATCTATTCAAAATTCTAGAAGGACCTCCGGACTTAAATAGTCCTCGTTCACTCACTCCAGAAGCCAAGGAAGAACTGCAACTAACTGAAAAGGAGTTTGCATCAAAAGAATTAGATAGGGTTGATGTCAGATTTCCAATTTGGTTAATAATTATAGCCATAGTCACTCCCCAACTGGAGTTATTTATCAAGTAGATACTCTTTTAGAATGGTTGTTCTTTCTAACAGAACTACACAAAAATCACAACAATACTTAGGTAAAATTTGTGAATTGGTTGCTAAGGGTAGAAATAGAATTCACCAATTTACAGGTTATGATCCTTATTCTATTGTTTCTTTTCACAGAAAAGCAAATACAACTTTTCAATTATCAATATTATGGCAGATTGCTTTTGCATCCTATACAGGCTCAATTGCTAATGAATATCCTAATGACAAAAGAGTTCAGTTTTTATTTATTTTTTTGCAAGGTGAATCCCCACAATCTCCTTTTGCAATGAATGAACACAGTCCCCTCTGTGGCAAAGTGAATGAATGCATCAATGAATGGATACAGTCCATTCATGGAATTGAGGCCCAGGAAATTCACATGAAACTGACCTAGGCATAGGAAATGGGGGTTCCACATTTAGTCCCAAGTGCAAAGTGAAGGAGACACCAAGGCACAGGTTTCTCCTCGGCAGTTGTCCGGCCTTTTTGGCTATTGGAGCCTCTGGTGGGGGTTGGAGGTCCCTCTCCTTGCCAGTCATCGAGCCCACTGGTTCTTCAGCTGGCTGCCGCAGCACTGACACCACCAAGGAGGAGGCGGCAGGTCCACCAGTTCTGCTGAGTTGGCCAGGGTGCCAAATGTCCCGCATCAGTTCTCCCTCTCCAAGTAGAAACCCTAACTGCTGTTAGGGAAAAGGGGCGAAGACTCGATCTAACTGCTTCCTACTGAATCGGGCAATGATAGAAGGGGGTAGTTAGGGTTTCTCTGGAGGGAGAGTGATACAGGGGTTCATGGACTGGAACCATCTTTATTGAGTGTGGCTTGATGACATTTAAGTGGTCTGTGGTTGGCTGTCTTCACTGTCTGCCTCCGTTGAAGATGGAGGGTTCCAGGATTTTACTCATGAATGATGTATGCAGGAATCAACTCCTATAACTTCAACAGCTGTAGAAGACAAGATAATAGGGAAGGGGACTTCCCAAGTTGGGGTTAGGGAAGGTGAATTAGAGGGAAGAGTTTTGATCATGACTAGATCTCCAGGAGGAAAAAGTTCCTGTTCTAGTTAGTATGTCCCTCCCCAAAAGGGGAGCAGCACTTTCAGGCATGATTAGGGAGGCATAAGAGGACACCAAGTCATTCCAATTGCAGCTTAAAGGCTGGGAGACAAATTTGGTAACTGGCTTTCCAGACACCCCCTGTATAGTTATGGATTTGGAGGATTAAAGACCAGGGCTAGAGACAAGTACAGAAAAGGTTGCTCCAGTGTCCAAAAGAAATTTTATCTCCTGGCAATCCACTATAAGGCAAACCTGGGGCTCTTGAGGGGTGATGACACAAGCTGGACCCATGAGAATTTGCCCCAGGCACCCTCAGTCCAATTTGGGCTCCAATGGGGTCACTGTCCCAGGAAGCCTTCGCCTCTGGGGACAGGCCACCCTTCAGTGGTCACGCTTGTATTCTGGACAGGGGCCAGGTGGCTTGCGGGGCCAGGTGGGCTTGCCCAGCCAGTGGTGCTGCTGGGGGCAGTCTTTTCTGAAGTGACCAGTCTGACCACATTGGAAGCACTTGTTTTTAGCTCCTCTGGTTTCCCTCTGCCCCTGAAAGTTGCTCATTTGTTGGAGTGCCAGTCCTAGAGCTGTCATTCTTTTCTGTTCCTTTCTCTCTTTTTCCTCCTTTCTCTCCAGGTCTCGGTTACAAAAGACCATAGTGGCCATTTTAAGAAGATTCTCTATGTTATGGTCTGGGCCTAGAGCCAATTTCTGGGGTTTTCTTTGAATGTCTGGGGTCGCTTGAATGATAAATTTATCTATTAAAATAATCTGATGCTCTATGGAGTCAGGTGTCAATTGGGTGTGTTTTTCTCATTGCCTCCCTAAGCCTACATATATATATAAAATCATAGCTGTGTACACTAGTGCAATCAAGGTTTACAATGTGTTGGTGTCATATACAATCTGAAATGCTTTCATCAAACTGCTCAACATAGCCCTCATGGCATTTTCTTATTGTATGAAGACATTGTATTCTGCTTTTAGTAAGTTCCTCCTGTACCCCTCTAAGATGCACCATAGGTGTGGCCCCTCCTCACCCCAGTCTCCCCCTCCCCTCCCTTCCCATATTCTTGTGCTATAGTTGGACTATAGCCTTCATATGAAACCTTTAAATTAGCTTCATAGTTGGGCTGAGTACATTGGATATTTTTTCTTCCATTCTTGAGATGCTTTGCTAAGAAGAATATGTTCCAGCTCCATCCATGTAAACACGAAGGAGGTAAAGTCTCCATCTGTCTTTAAGGCTGCATAATATTCCATGGTGTACATGTACCAAAGTTTATTAATCCATTCATGGGTCGATGGGCACTTGGGCTTCTTCCATGACTTAGCCATTATGCCTTGGGCTGCAATAAACATTCTGGTACAAATGTCTTTGTTGTAGTGTGATTTTGGGTCTTCTGGGTATATACCAAGTAAAGGAATTATAGGGTCGAATGGAAGGTCTATTTTTAGATCTCTAAGTACTCTCCAAACGTCCTTCCAAAAGGAACGTAGTAGTGTGCATTCCCACCAGCAGTGTAGCAGTGTTCCCTTTTCTTTAGATCCACACCAACATCTCTGGTTTTGGGATTTTGTCATGTGGGCTAATCTTACTGGAGTTAGGTGATATCTCAGAGTAGTTTTGATTTGCATTTCTCTAATGATTAAGGATGGTGAGCATTTTTTCATGTATCTGTAGGCTGTGTGCCTATCTTCTTTGGGAAAGTTTCTCTTCAAGTCCTTTGCCCACTCTGAGATGGGATCACTTGTTCTTTTCTTGCTAATACGTTGGAGTTCTCTGTGTATTCTGGTTATCAAACCTTTGTTGGAGGCATATATATTGGTTGCAAATATTTTCTCCCATTCTCAGGGCTATCTGCTTGCTATACTTACTATGTTCTTATCTGTACAGAAGCTTTTTAGTTTGATCAGGTCCCAGTAGTGTATTTTTGATACTGCTTCAATTGCCTGGGGAGTCCTCCTCATTAAAAATTCACCCAGGCCAATAACCTCGAGAGTTTTCCCTGCACTTTCTTCTAATATTTTTATAGTTTCATGTCTTAAGTTTAAATCTTTAATCCAATGAGAGTCTACCTTAGTTAATGGTAAGAGGTGTGGGTCCAGTTTTAGTCTTCTACAGTCTCCAGCCAGTTCACCCAGCACCATTTGTTAAATAGGGAGTCTTTTCCTCACTGAATATTTTTAATTGGCTTGTCAAAGATCAAGTAACGGTAAGTAGCTGGATTCATCTCTTGGTTCTCTATTCTGTTCCAAATGTCTACCTCTCTGTTTTTGTGCCAATACCATGCTGTTTGATCACTATCGATTTATAGTAGAGTCTCAGGTCAGGTAGCATGATTCCTCCTGCTTTGTTTTTATTTCTGAGTCATGTCTTGGCTATTCAAGGTTTTTTCTGATTCCATATAAAACAAAATATTATTTTTTAGAGATCTTTAAAATATGACAATGGAGCTTTGATAGGAATGGCATTGAAATTATATATTGCTTTGGGTAATATAGACATTTTAACAATGTTGATTCTTCCCAGCCATGAGCATGGTAAATTTTTCCATTTGTTAAAATTTTCAGCTATTTCTTTTCTTAAAGTTTCATAGTTCTCTTTATAGAGATCTTTCACATCCTTTGTTAGGTAAACTCCCAAATATTTCATCTTCTTGGGC
>CAUYON010035960.1:0-16108 GCA_963573935.1 Arctocebus calabarensis
TTTTTTTTTTTTTTTAGAGACTTTGTTGCCCTTGTGCCATGGCTTCATGGCTCACAGCAACCTCCAGCTCCTGGGCTTAGGCCATTCTCTTGTCTCAGACTACAGGTGCCCTGCTATTTTTTTTGTTGAAGTTCAGCCAGAGCTGGGTTTGAACCCGGCACCCTTGGTATATGGGGCCGGCGCCCTACTCACTGAGCCACAGGCACCGCCCAGAAAACACTATTTCTTAAAGAGGCCAAAAAAATCCAGTGCCATTAAAGAAATATCAAGAAATTGACCGCATATAATAAATTGATAGTTTTGTTCAGTGACAGGTGGTATAAACAAAGTTAAGGCAAATCATATAATGAAGAAAAAAAAATTGCAGTTTACCTAGCATACAAATGATTAATATCATATAGGAATGTTTATAAAAATATTTTAGACATAAAATGCCAATTATAGAACTGAACTCCCTTTAAAAAAACCACCTTCTACCATTTCCCCTTATTTTTAACCTTCTCAGAAGCGACAGCTATCATGAATTTGATAGGAACCTGTTCATTCCATTTTTATATACTTAACAAATGTGCATCTGTAAACGTTTAGTTTATGTGTTATGGCTGTGACTGTGGAAAATTAAAGAGCCTACCTCCAAGATGTTTATGGTTCTGAGAGGTACATGAGGATGTAGAATATTCTCTCATAAGATATTTAGTGTAAATGCCAGTTGAGTAATGCAAATCATGAGTACTTGGCACCTTAGAAATTCTTAGATAGTGGGTATGTGAATTAAAGAAAGTTAGTTCTTTCATCTTCCCTTGTCAGTTCACTCCCTAGAGGTAACTCTTATCTGTTCTTTTGTGTGTATTCTTTTGAATTTTTTAATGTGCGTGTTTATAAACTTTATCATGAAAAAGACACCATACAGTATATATTAATTTGTAACTTTTTAGTTTTTATTTAAAGATATCCTGGACATTTTTTTTTAATACATTGTTACCTCATTCTTTTTTATAGTTGCAGAATAGTCCATTGTATGAATCACATAGTCCTCTGTTGATACTTAAGTTCTTTTTTTATACCATTATAGAAATGTAGCAAATGACTTTGTACAAATATCTTTACATGTTCAGGTCACAATTTTACTAAGTAGGTTCATAAAAGTGGGTTATTGGGAGGTTGAGGTGGGTGGATTGCTTGAATTCATGAGTTTGAGACCAGCCTGAGTAAGAGGGAGATCCTGTCTCTACTAAAAATAGTAAACCTAGTGAGGTGCTGTGGCAGGCACCTGTAGAGCCAGCTACTTGGGAGGCTGAGGCAAGAGGATCACTTGAGTCCTGTGGGCTATGAAGACACTGTGGCACTCTACCCAGGGCAATAAAGTAAGACTCTGTCTCAAAAAAAAAAAAAAAAAAAAAGTATCTTATTGGGTCAAAGGAAATTTTATTTTATTTTTAAGCTTTATTGAGGTATGATTTGATATGCCAAGATGTACACACTTAATGTATACGTTTTGATGAGTTTATAGGAATATTTGCATTTTAAAGTTTGTTAAATGTTGCCAAATTTATTTTCAAAAAATGTTGTATAATTTATAATCACACCATTAACATGTATGAGATTAAATGTTATTGAATGAATGAATACAGAGGGGCAAGTAGTCCTAGGGCCAAAATGATTTGGAAAAACTTCCCATAGAAAGTGAATACTTATGCTAGTCTGGGGGTAGTATACCCCTGTAATTCATGAACTACTGGGGAGGCTGAGCCAGGAGGATCACCTGTGCCCAAGAGTTCAAGGCTGCAGTGAGCTATGATTGTGTCTCAACACTTTGGCCTGGTCAACTTCACAGACCCTATCTGGAAAAAAAAAAAAAAAAAAGTGAATGCTTAAACTAGATCTTGAAGAATAAATATGCCACAAATAGAGTAAAGGAAAGGAAAAAGAAAAAAGGATATTCTTAGTAAAAGACAGTGGGCCAAAGGGCATGGCAGTATTATCAGGAAAGAATTTTTACTCTGTCACCATACTCTTAGTTTTACTCTTTCTTTCCCTTCTTCCTTCTTTCTTCCCTTCTCTTTCATCTTTTTGGCAGGGTTTACACTGTATCTCTCAGACGGTAGTGCAGTGGTGTGATTATAGCTCATTGCAACCTCGAACTAGTGGGCTCAAGCAATCCTCCTGCCTCAGCCTCCCAAATATATAGGACAATAAACATCTGCCACCAAGCTCGGCTTCATTTCACTTTATATTGGCATTTCTTTTGCAAAAAATGTGGAGTTAGGCTATCTTCTGTCTTCAAGGCTTTTACTCTACCACCTCTGGAATAATCTAAATCCTTTAGCCTGGACTCAAATTATTCTATACTTTGGCTGCATATTTTTCTTTTATATGGTTCTTTGTTAGACTCATGTACACATTTACATTGTTCTTGAATAAGCCATACACATTACTGCTACAGTTTTTTTACTGGACGCTGTTGTAAAATTATGAACTTAGTGGTTGCTTTTTTTTATTGTTTGGGATTCATTGAGGGTACAAAGAAATAGGCTACACTGATTCAGTGGTTGCTTGACTTCAGCATTTCTTTCTTTTTATCTTTTATATGTCCTCTGTGTCCTCATGCTGCCTTTTATTTTTATTCATTTATTTTTTTAAAGACAAGAGCTTGCTCTGTTTCCCAGGCTAATGTGCAGAGGCATCATCACAGCTTATTCCAAACTCAAAACTCCTGGGCTCAAGCAATCCTAATACCTCAGCCTTTCGAGTAGCAGGGACAATGGGTGCTCATCAACATGCCCAGCTAATTTTTCTATTTTTTATAGAGACAGGTTCTCACTGTGTTTCTTAGGCTGGTCTCAACTCCTGGCCTCAGTCTATCCTTCCTCCTTAGCCTCCCAAAGTGCTGAGATTACTGGTGTGGACCACCACACTTGGCCTCTCGTGCCTTCTTAATGGCTATCTATATTCCAACCTCAGGTACTTGCTGTAATTTACAGTTCTAGCTTGTATTTCACGGGTGGAAAAATTATTAGTCAATATTTGATAATATTTTATAAGTAAGTTCATCTGTTCACTGTCCTAAATGTTTTCTTCTTCTTCTTTTTTTTTTTTTTTGGTAGAGACAGAGTTTCACCTTATAGCCCACGGTAGAGTGCTGTGGCGTCACATAGCTCACAGCAACCTCCAACTCCTGGGCTTAGGCGATTCCCTAGCCTCAGCCTCCCGAGTAGCTGAGACTACATGCACCCACCACAATGCCCAGCTATTTTTGTTGTTGTTGTTGCAGTTTGGCCGGGTTTGAACCCACCACCCTTGGTATATGGGGCCGGCGCCCTGCCCATTGAGCCAAAGGTGCCGCCCACAAATACTTTCTTTATAATATTATTTGGCCATGGAATTTCTAAATACCACAATAAATTTTCCTTTTAAAAAGGTGTCTTATATCAGTGTATTAGACTTAACACACAGTAGAAATGATGTCTAATTCATATATTAAACATAACAAGAAAATATATAGGATATATTTTTGAAAACATTTAAGTATCAGTTTACTACCTTGATACAAGAGAAAACAACACATGGAATTTTTGTAATTATAATTAGTTTGGTAGTGATAATGATAATAGCTTGTCATTTATTGATCACTCTATTCTAGGTAAGCACTAATTGCTTGTTTTATTTTTATAACAACTCCCATCAAGTTGGTAATATTTTACCCATTTTACGTATGAAGAAATAGAAGGTTAGAGAATTTTAACTCATAAGAGCTACAAAATGACAACCACAGGACAAGAATCCATCTCTTTCTAATTAAGCAGCCTGAATGAAGTTTTTTTTTCCTTTCTTTTCTTTTTTTCTTTTTGAGACAGAGTCTCACTTTGTCGTCCTGTGTAGAGTGCTATGGTGTCATAGCTCATAGGAACCTCAAACTCTTGGGCTCAAGAAATCGTGTTGCCTCAGTCTTCCAAGTAGCTAGGACTACAAATGCCCGCCACAACACCCTGTTAGTTTTTAGAGATAGGGTCACACGCTCACTTAGGCTGGTCTCAAACTCCTGAGCTCAGGTGATCCACCTGCCGTGGCTTTTCAGAGTGCTATGATTACAGGCATGAGCCATCATGCCTGGCCTCTGAAAAAACCAAAAACCAGTTGTTTTTTTTTGTTTGTTTGTTTGTTTTTTAGAGACAGTCTCACTTTGTGACCCTCGGTAAAGTGCTTTGACATCACAGCTGACAGCAACCTCCAGCTCTTGGGTTTAGGCGATTCTCTTGCCTCAGCCTCTGGAATACCTGGGACTACAGGCGCCTGCCACAATGCCTGGCTGGGTTTTTTTTGTTGCAGTTTGGCTGGGGCTGGGTTCGAACCCACCACTCTTGGTACATGGGGCCGGCGCCCTACTCACTGAGCCACAGGCGCCGCCCTGAATGAAGTTTTAGTTACTGTGTTATACTGCATCAATAATCATTATCTTCTCCGTAAAAGTTAAGAATACATATTTCTAGCAAGAGTAGACATCTTTGTTACATACTTTAAAAATGATAATAAATTGGTAACTCTTTTTGGAAAGACGGAGAGGTGTAATGTGTCATCAATTACATACTATTTCAAAGAAAATTTTAAAAATCAGAAAAACGTAAAGAAATTGAAAATTAAAAACAGTCAAACTAGAGAAAACTACTTCTTTTGTTCTTAAAAACAAGTATCTGTAACATAGAAATATATATAAAATTGCATGTAATGCTGGAATTATATTACATATGTACTTTCATATCCTCCTTTATCATTTACCATGTCATTACTTTTCTGCTATAAACATACATGCACATATATTTGCTTGAAAATGGTTCTCACTGGCTAAATAATGTATTTCATACATATGCAGTAGGATCTCTATAGTTGACCCACCCCCCATCTCCTTAACACACAGTAGAAATGATGATATAAGTTGACCTAATTTTTATAGACTGAATGGGCACATGTACTAACAATATACAATGCCTAGTTCTTCATGTTGACCAACTTTGTCTTTTACCAGCTTTTTACAGTCCCTTGGGTGGCCAATTTATAGAGATTCTATGGTATTTCAATTTATTTAATCCTGGATAAATTTAATCCTTCTTTTAAAAAAATGAGACAGAGTCTTGTTCTATTTCCAGGGCTAAAGTGCAGTGGTATCATCATAGCTCACTACAGCTCAAACTCCTAGGCTCAAATGATCCTCCTGCCTCAGCCTCCTAAGTAGCTGGGATTACAAGTGTATGACGACACCACACCTGACTATTTTTTTTTTTTTTTTGTAGAAACAGGGTCTTATTCTTGCTCCTGGCTTCAAGCAATCCTCCTGCCTCAGCCCTCTAGAGTGCTAGGATTGAGCCACCATGTTTGGACTTCATCCTTATTTTTAAATTTATTTAGTACCTATTGTTAAACATGAAGGTTACCTCTAATATTTCTCCATTGTAAGTTACCCTGGAAGGAGAAACCATCAGAGTGGTGCTGAGTTTCAGCATTGAGATTCCCCGTCTTGCTAAAGATAATGATAGATTAAACACACAGACAGTTAATAATTACATTTTTATAATGAATATAGGTGTAAAAGTCTGTCTTTCCCCCTCTAGAAATAAAAAAAAAGAGAACGATAATAGGAAAAATGCCTCAACTTCCATTTTAGTGAACTAAAAGATACAGACTCCAGATTCTGCTTATTAAAAGCTACCAAAAGCATCTAAGAAAGGGCAGAAGCTATGAGTTTAAATATACTTATTGAAGGTGAGAGATTAATCTTGGAATTCAAAAGCTAAATCTCTTGTTTATAAGGACAGAGTTGGTGGCGGAAGTACCTGTTTTTATTCAGAAAAGAAGAGCAAGTAGAGAGCTGTGCAAAATTACACATACATGCAGGGCCACATGTATAGGAACCAGTTTTTCTCCGCAGTCTTCATAGAATCAAAGGAGGAGAGAATTTTGGGGCTATGAAGCAACATTAGAAAAATGTTGCTACAGAAAAGATGAAAATTGTCATCCTGCATTTCACCATGTGTTTTTTTAGACTTGAACAGCACTGTCAAAAGTTAGGAACTCAAGAAGTGATGACAAGGCAACAGGAAGAAATGAAATGTGAGTTGAGAGAACTTGAAAAAGAAGTTGAAGAGCAAAAGCTCAGAGATGTCCCAATGAAATTGCAAAGATCACAAGGAGCAGACTAAATGTGAAGAAAATACAATAAGGGATATGAGAATAAGAAGTGAAAATAAAGACTTTTAAAGTTTTAGAAAATGATAGAAAATGCAATAAATCCAACATACTTAAAATGGAAACGCCTATAAAAGAAAACTGAAACAAATGGTTAAAAGTACAATTGAAGAAAAACTAACTGAATTAAAATTTATGTATTGAAAGAGCTTCTGTTCCATGGAAGACTGATCAGAGTGGTAATAAAGTTTCTTTTAGATAGCCAAATAGCCTCCTAATCCTCTTCCCCCTGAACTTCCACAGTGTCATTTATAAGGCCTTGAAATCAAGCTGACATTAGATTTCTTCATGACATTGTATACCAGTAGAGCAACATTTTTTTTTTTTTTTAATAAAGTGGGAGCCAAAAGTTTCTTATCTAGCCACACTGTTCTTCAAGTATAAAAGGAATAAATAGAACTTGGGGAATATTGTTTATATGATCCCTTTTTGAGGGAGATACTACTTGAGTATAAATTTCACTCAACAGACATCTGGGGAAAGGGATTGGTACTAAGCATTGAAAAAATATATGTATTTATAGACAGTATATGTATTTTCCATATGTATATTTCCCCAAAGACTAAAATGTGAAGATCATAATGATAGAACATAGTGTTATATACTCTGATGATGTGGAAATGATAAAACTAGTAAAATTTGAGAGAAAAAGTGATAGGATAAGTTTATCCATTGCCCCATTATAATCTCTGTTAGTTAAAAAGATATTTAAACATCACAAATCAGGGAAACATAAATGTATTTAACACCTTAACAGAAAACTAAAGACAATGCTGTTAATTAAATACTGTTGACTAAATCAGGTGGTGGGAAGAAGAAGAAACATGCTAATTTTAACTTTGTTTCTATTGAGGAACTAATACTGTCTATGACTAATATTGTCGAAAGAAATAGTAATTTAAGCTGAGCACTGTGGCTCACACCTGTAATCCTGGCACTCTGGGAGGCTCAGGTGAGTGGATTGTTTAGTTCAAGACCAACCTGAGCCAGAGCAAGACTCTGTCTCAAAAAAAAAAAAAAATATATATATATATATATAAAACGTGGTGGACACCTGTAGTCCCAGTTACTTGGGAGGCTGAGGCAAGAAGATCACGAAAGCCTGAGAGTTTGAGGTTGCTGTGAGTTATGACGCCACAGCACTCTACCAAGGGTGACAAAGTGAGACTCTGTCTAAAAAAGAAAGAAATACTAATTTAATTCTGGGTAGGGTGGCTCTTCTGAACATAAGGAGCCTAAGTCAGGAGGATTTCTTGAGCTCAGGAGTTTGAGACCAGTTAGCCCAGTGTCATGGTGGGTATCAATAGTCCCAACCACTCGGGAGCCTGAGGCAGGAGGATGACTTAGACCCTGAAGTCAGAGGTTGCTGTGAGCTAGGCTGACACCATGACACGCTAGCCTGGGCAACAGAGCAAGATTGTCTCAAAAATAGAAGGAAAGAAAGAAATAGAAATTTAGGGAAATTCTGCTAAATTATAAAGGTAACCACTAGAACAAGAATATAAACTTTCCTAAATATTTAAAGAAATATTATAAACCCATCAAAAATAAAACATCTACTGAAAAAAAATTTTTTTTTTTAGACAGAATCTCACTATGTGGCCCTGGGTAGAGTGCCGTGGCATCATAGCCCACAACAACCTCAAACTCTTGGGCATAAGCGATTCTCTTGCCTCAGCCTCCCAAGTAGCTGAGACTACAGGTGCCCGCCATAACGCTCAGCTATTTTTTTGGTTGCAGTGGTCATTGTTGTTTGGCAGGTCCGGGCTGGATTCGAACCTGCCTGCTCTGGTGTATGTGGCTGGTGCCCTAGCCGCTGAGCTACAGGTGCTGAACCAGCTGAAAAAATATGTATATACAACCATATACATAACAAAACATGGCAGTCATAAGACCAAAGATACCTTCCTTTCCCCTCCCCTCCTCTTTTCCTTGAGACTATTCTGAGCAGCACAGGCTAGTCTTTCCTCCTTTCCTTTTTTTCTTCCTTCCCCCTTTCTCTCCTGCTCTCTACTTCCTCTCCTCCCACCTCCCCTCTCTTCCCCTCTTCTTTCCTCTCCTTTCATCTCCTCGCCAGACAAGGTCTGTACTTGGTTCAGCCACCTAAGTAATTGTGACTATAGGTAGGTGAGCTATTTTTTTTATTTTTTGTAGAGATAGGATCTGGCTGTGTTGCTCAGGCTAGTTTCAAGCAATCCCGGCCTCAAGTGATCCTCTCTCCTTAGTCTCCCAGAATGCTGGGGTTATAGGTGTGAGCCACCACCATACCTGCCCCTCAAACATGCCTTTCTGATCAAAAGTATTAATGGGCTTAACTCATCATTAGATTAAAAAAAAAAAAACTTTCAGATTAGAATGAAAGCCAAACTAATTCTATGGCTTATACAAGGTACACTCTTAAAACAATAATTGCAAAAGTTAGACCTTTTCAGTTGAACAAAGGAGTGAGATACAAATGCAAATAAAAAGAATTCAGGAGTGATATGATCTTATAACAGGTGGAGTTCATACTAAAAAGCAATAAAGAATGGCAATTATTTCTTAAAGGATACAGTGAAAGTTAACAGTTGTGGGAATACCTGTATGTCAACATGGCATCTACCTTAGTTAAGCAGAAATTACAGAAAATACAAGGAAAATGGAAACACATCAGTAATGGGAGATATTTAATTCGAATGTACAAAGTAAGCCTTAAACAAATGAAAAATCATATTTTGTGGATAGGAAGAATAACATAAAGTTAACAATTCTCACTAAAGTAGTTAATAAATTAATTTGAAACACTGAACATGCAGATTCCAAAATTCTTAGGGAAAAATAAGGAAGAATAGCCAGGAAAACTGGGAAAAGAAAAAAACTGGGTGTTTTTCATGTATGTAAGTCCCACATGGATCAGTGAAAAAACCATGAAAGTACTAGAAGGAATCATGAAAGGAGTCTTTTTATAATGGTGGTGTGGGGAAAGTTTTCAAACTGACTCAATTTAGAAGTCATAAGATAATGGATAAATTTTACTACATTAAAAAAAACTCTCTCCTAATGGATGAAGGCAATGAGGTATATATGTGGGTCATTACAAAAGTTTTACAATAGACAGAAATCAAGAAGTAGAAAATTTGGGAGCTGGAACATATTCTTCTTAGCAAAGTATCTCAAGAATGGAAGAAAAAGTATCCAATGTACTCGGCCCTACTATGAAACCAATTTATAGCTTTCCTATGAAAGCTATAATTATAGCCCAAGAATATGGGGAAAGGGGAGGGGGAGAGGATGAGTGGAGGGAGGGCAATTGGTGGGACCAGACCTATGGTGCATCTTACTGAGGGAACACGTGAAATTTACTAAATGTAGAATATAAATGTCTTAACACAGTAAGAAAATGCCGTGAAGGCTGTGTTTACCAGTTTGATGAAAATATTTCAAATTGTATATAAAACCAGCACATTGTACCCCATGACTGCATTGATGTACACAGCTATGATTTAATTAAAAAAAAAAAAAAGAAAATTTGCATGGATGGAAACAAATGAAGCCTTCCCAGCAATACTGGTAAGCCAAGCAAGTTGAAACCTTGCAAGGGTGAATCAGAAAGGATGCAGTCGACTATGCTCTTAGAAGTGAAATAATGGCCATAACACAATCTCTCTCAAAACTTTCATTGTGACACACATATATAGTGGAATATTATTTATCCTTAAAAATGAAGGAAATTCTATCATGTGATAATACCATGGATGAACATTGAGGATGTTGCTTTACATAAAATAAGCCAGTCTCAAAAGAACAAATACTGCATTATTTTACTTACATGAGGTGTCTAACATAGTCAGACACGTAGGAAGTAGAATGGTGATTGCTAAGAGCGGGGGAAAGATAGTTCAGTGAGTATAGCATGTGAGCAGAACTAGCAAAACTTTATTGCAACTAAAACTTTTTAATTAGAAACTAGCTAGACTCATTTGCAATTCATGTTCCAAACAAAGGGTAGTCTTCCCAACACATAAGGAGAAAAAGACCTTGCATCTCCATAAAAAGTGTGCAAAGACATGAATTTATATTATAATTCACAGAAAATTAAATGTAAATGTTTTTTAAGCATATGAGAAGTTGCCAGTATCATTCACAGTTAAGAGAAATTCACTTACCAGGCAAGAACTTAAAAGTTGGACAGTATATTCTGTAGGTTGTGAGGCTTTGGGAGAAAAGGTGCTCATACATTGATGTTCAGGACACAAATTGAGCAATATTTACTAGAGTAAAAATGCGTTGCTGTTTGACCCAGCAGGTTGTATTTCCTGAAATTTATCTTATACTTGCACACATGACACATGTACTGGATTATTTAGTAACCTGGTTTGTAATAGTAGAAGGTTGGAAATAACTTAAATGTCCATCAGCAGGGTATTGGTGAAAGAAAATGGTAGAAAAAACATATAATAGAATACCATGCAGTTATCAGAAAAAAATAAGAAAATTTCTGGGACTAAATAATTTATATTCATACATTTTTGTATGTTCATAAACTTGTAAAGGATGCACAAGGAAAACATAATAGGAGTCACCTGGGGGAAAGGAGAGAGAAACTGAGCGAATAAAAAGACTGGGAAGAAGACTTTCATTCAAAAAAAAAACGGTGAAAATAGTATCTACTCAAATTTAAATGAACAAAAGAAAGATAAACATCTCTGGATTTGTAAGAACTAAGTATATGGGTCTATAAGAATCTGGTCTGGTTTGGGAGCAGGCAGCTGCACCTGAAAGGTCATTTCCTACAGAATGGAGACCAAAACAACTGTATATTGTAGACAGATTGGAAAGAGAAGTACAGAACTTGTGATTACTACCCAGTAACTAGGGGGCTAGTGAGAAAAGAATTGGAAAAGAATGTGTGACCGCTCCTTAGGGATATGGCTTATATAAATTGCATGTCCACAGTTGGTATAAGGAAACAGTGAAAGCTGCCTATAATAAGCCTACCTGTCTATGGTGTAGTGGCTGGATCTTCAAGAGGAAACATCTCCAGGAATTGTGAAACTTCATTCTGAGTTGAGAGACTTTGGGTAAGAGGTGGCAGCAAATGAAAAATTGTTAGTTGAGCACACAAACATACACACAGGCATGCAACTTATGCAACTTTGAGTTACAATGAACCGGTAAACAAAAATTCAAAAACACACAAGAAAAAACTAACCCTTAAAAAAAAGTCAACACCTTCGTTTAAAAAAAATGCTTTCTGTGTACTGATATAGAAATATCTCCTAGATTGTTGCTTAGGGAGAAAAAGGGGAATCATGATACAGTGTTTATAGTATGTTTTCTTTTGTGCAGGAGTGGAGAGATAATTGATATTCAAGTGATTCTTTTTTTTTTTTTTTTTTGTAGAGACAGAGTCTCACTTTATCGCCCTGGGTAGAGTGCCGTGGTGTCACACTGCTCACAGCAACCTCCAGCTCTTGGGCTTAAGCGATTCTCTTGCCTCAGGCTCCCTAGTAGCTGGGACTACAGGCACCCGCCACAGCGCCCGGCTATTTTTTTGTTTTTGCAGTTCGGCCGAGGCCGGGCTTGAACCCGCCACCTTCGGTATATGGGGCCGGCGCCCTGCTCGCTGAGCCACAGGAGCCGCCCAGGGCTGTGGTTTTAAGAGATGATCTCTAATTCTTTTTTTTTTTTTAAGTGACAGAATTTTGCTCTATCATCCAAGCTAGAGTACTGTGGCATGGTTAGAGGTCTCTACAGCTTAAGTGATCTTGGGCTCAAGCAATCCTTCCACCTCATCCTCCCAAGTAGCAAGGACAATACGTATAAGCCTAGGTAAATTTTAAATTTTTTGTAGAGATAAGGTTGTGCAATGTTGCCCAGACTGGTCTCCAACTCCTGGGCTCAAGCAAACCTCCTGCCTTGGCCTTCCAAAGCAGTGGGATTACAGGTATAAGCCACACATGCTGGCCTTTCAATTTTGATTCTGAAACAGTAATTTTTTTTCTTCTACATAAATGCTGATTTATGCACTTGAGTTGGATACTTCACTAATCATGTACTGTTTGCCAAGAGAAGGCTTTATGGATTTTCTTTTTTTTTTTTGAGACAGAGCCTCCAACTGTCACCCTGGATAGAGTGCTGTGGCATCACAGTTCACAGTAACCTCCAATTCCTGGGCTCAAGCGAGTCTCCTGCCTCCACCTCCCAAGTAGCTGGGACTACAGGCGCCTGCCACAACGCCTGGCCATTTTTTGGTTGCAGCTGTCATTGTTGTTTGGCGGGCCCGGGCTGGATTCGAACCCTCCAGGTCAGGTATACGTGGCTGGCACCTTAGCCCATTGAGCCACAGGAGCTGAGCCGGCTTTATGGATTTTCATCAGTACTTCAAAGATAGTTGTAAAAATGAAAGGGGAAGGAAAGAGCACATTTTTCTTTTGTTTTGTTTTCTTTTTTTTTTTTTTTTTTGAGACAGAGTCTCACTATGTTGCCCTCAGTAAGAGTGCCGTGGCGTCACAGCTACCTCAAACTCTTGGGCTCAAGCTATCCTCTTGTCTCAGCTTCCTGAGTGACTGGAGCTACAGGGACACGCCACAATGCCCAGCTATTTTTTGGTTGCAATCTCGTTGTTTAGCAGGCCTGAGCCATGCTCAAACCCTCCAGCCTCGGTGTATGTCGTTGGCACCCTACTTACTGATCCACAGGTACTGAGCCCTTTTTTTTTTTTTACTTTGTAATTACTTCTGGAGTCTTTCCCACTTTTACATTTCTGAGCTGGCCAAAAATGTTCTCTTAAAAAAGGCTAAATTCTTTCCCTATGAAGTTGAAGGCTAATGTGTTCCTTGGAATGTTTAATAGGAGGAAACATTGATTGAACTTCATTGTGGATTATTTTTTCCCCCTTACTGATAAAGGACTCCTTCTCAAAAGGGTAATAATTTAGATGCCAAGTAAGTTACTAGGCAGGCGTAAAAGTAACCTGGCAGAATAAAAGCTTAAATAGCTTTTAAATGTATCAATGAGCTTCTACTACTAAAGAGTGTAATTGAAAATCATCTTCAACATTTGGTGCTCTCCTTGTGTCACAAACAGCCACTTTATAGCAGAGCCAAATCACTGTGTTTTTGTTTGTTTGTTTTTGAGACAAGAGTCTCGTTATGTTGCCCTGGTAGAGTGCTATGGCGTCACAGCTCATAGCAACCTCAAACTCTTGGGCTCAAGTGATTCTCTTGCCTCAGTCTCTCTTGTAGCTGAGACTACAAATATCCGTCACAACACCTAGCTATTTTTTGGTTGCAGTTGTCATTGTTGTTTAGCAGGCCCCGGCCGGGCTCCAACCTGCCAGCCTAGGTGTATGTGGCTGGTGCCCTACTCACTGAGCTATGGGCGCCGAGCCCTATTTTTATAGATTTGACTGTTTTATCATCTTGTAAAAGTTTTCAAGATTTAGTTTTTTCCCCTTATGTAAGTTTATACAACTTGAAATTGATTAAAATACACAAATAAGGGGTAATTCAAGACACGCTATTAAGTACAGTTACTTTTGTTTTGGAGACAGTTTTACTCTTTCACCCAGGCTAGAGTGTCGTGGCATCACCCTCACTCACAGCAACCTCAAACTCCTGGGCTCAAGTGATTCTCCTGCCTCTGTTGGGCCGCAAACGCCGCGTCTGCAGCCCCGACCCAGGGTCGCGTCGGAGCCCAGGTGCTAGGTCTCCGGCCCCTGCCACTCAACTGTCAGGATGCCGGCCGCTATGCCAGCTTACTAGGGTAGGTCTCCGTCAGGTCTATGGTGCCGAAGCACCTTAGAAGTCACAGTCAGAGTTAGTAGGAGGAAGCATCTCAGCAGCAATTTCTCAACAGCAGTCTTAGTAGCGGAGCACCGATTAGGTGTCCTCCGAGCAAGAAGCAGAGCAAGAGGAGCAGCCCCAGCTAACTTCTCCCAAAGCTATTTATAGACGTAAATAACTTCTCCATAGCTATTTATACACCACAGGTGTGGAGACTGCTACGCAATAATGTGTTGTGCTCTTATGTGCTCTCATGCTCTCTAATGAGAGACCAATGATGTTAAATGATGTTAAATCTCTTCCCCAATCCCTTATTGCCAAAGTGTTTCTCACAGGTGCCTCCTACGTGCCTCAGCCTCCCAAGTAGCCGGGACTACAGATGCCCACCATAAGGCCTGGCTAATTTTTCTCCAGTTACTTTAAAAGACTCTATATAAGCTTCTGGGCAAAGATTGTATACGGTATTATCTATGTAGGAGAAGGATATGGTGGAGATAAGCATCTGTTTACAGGAAAATTGTTAAATTGATTATTCATAGATTCCATTGTAGAATCCATTGACTTTGCTTTGTGTGATTTCTGGTTTAGCATATATAAATTTGTTCCAGAGTAACTAAAATTGTACATCTTTTTTGTTGAATAACAGGGCAATTTAATATAATCCTGATGTAATTTTCTGTGATTAAACTTGGGTAATGTGGAAAGTAGCAAATTGCTTTCAAGATATCTAGCCTCAAGAGATTTTACTGAAGCAGATCTTCCGGGCATTAAGGATATTAAGATTTTGGAAGCTGGCTTGATTAGTGTATTTGAAAACAGAAACCACTGCTTTTTATGGAATACCTGTCCAGATTTTCTTATTGGGAGTCTCTCTGAACCTATTCTGTTTCTTTGTTTTTTTGTTGCCCTGGGTAGAGTGCTGTGGCATTAGCCTATCTCATAGCTACCTCAGACTTCTGGGTTCAAGCAATCCTCCTGCCTCAGCCTTCTGAGTAGCTGAGACTACAAGTGCCTACCACAGTGCTTTTTTGTTCTATTTTTAGTGGAGATGGGGGTCTCACTTTGTTCAGGCTGGTCTTGAACTCCTGAGCTGAAGGGATCCTCATACCTCTACCTCTCAGAGTGCTGGGCTTTTAGGTGCTTGGCCCCTATTCTGGTTTGAAGGGCTACCTGATTAAAGAAAAATTCAAAGAAGATTTTCTTGTTATTAAATTGTAACTGCTTTTAATATTCCATTAGATTAGGCATAGTCATTAATTTTCTTCTGTCTAGGTAGATAAACTGAATGATGGATGATGTAGAACTGGAGTGTTCCTTTTAAACAGGTAATAAAGCAAGTATGGAGTTTTACACCCATGTTCTTTTTTTCTTTTTTAGCATCTGCAAGCAGATGGGCTGCCACTGAAGGTGGAAAATGGTGACAGCCTATCCAATTCCTGGGCTCAAGTGAAGCTCCTGCCTCCACCTCCCAAGTAGCTGGGACTACAGGCACCTACCACAACGCCTGGCCATTTTTTTTTGTTGTTGTTGCAGCTGTCATTGTTGTTTGGCGGGCCCGGGCTGGATTCGAACCCGCCAGCTCAGGTATACGTGGCTGGCACCTTAGCCCGTTGAGCCATAGGCGCCGAGCTAGCCTATCCATTTTTATACACATTAAACTACATTGTCAAGTATTGTGAGAAATATAAAGATGAGTAAGACACTACTATTTCCCAAGGAGCCTGTAGTTTCTAGGGGAGATGAACATGTATGTGAATGGTGAGCTTTGAAAGCAAAATAGAAGCTTAAAGAATAAGTTGTAACTAATTCCAGTTACAAGACTATAAAAACAGGCTTGGAGCCTATGGCTCAGCGGGCTAAGGCCCTAGCCACATACATCTGAGCTGGCGGGTTTGAATTTAGCCCGGGCCTGCCAAACAATGATAACGGCTGCAACCAAAAAATGACTGGGTGTTGTGGCAGGTGCCTGTAGTCCCAGCTACTTGGGAGGTGGAGGCAGGAGACTCGCTTGAGCCCAGGAATTGGAGGTTGCTGTGAGCTATGATGCCATAGCACTCTATCCAGGGTGACAGCTTGAGGCTCTATCTCAAAAAAAAAAAAAAGAC
>CAUYON010035965.1:0-13129 GCA_963573935.1 Arctocebus calabarensis
TGCCTGTAGTCCCAGCTACTTGGGAGGCAGAGGCAAGAGACTCGCTTGAGCCCAGGAATTGGAGATTGCTGTGAGCTGTGGATGCCATGGCACTCTATCCAGGGTGACAGCTTGAGGCTCTGTCTCAAAAAAAAAAAAAAAAAAAAAAAAAAAAAAAGAAAAGAAGAGGGGGAAGATTAAAATGATGAATAAGTTGGTTCTAGAACAGTTTTTTTTTCTTGTCTATACAGCACTTAATCTGCTGTACACAATTTACTCCTTTATTTTTTTTTTTGAGGCACAGTCTCACTATGTTGACCTCAGTAGAGTGCCGTGGCATCACAGCTCACATCACCCTCAAACTCTTGGGCTTAAGCAATTCTCTTGCCTCAGCCTCCCAAGTAGCTGGGACTACAGGCATTCGCCACAATGGCCGGCCATTTTTTGGTTGCAGCCAGCATTGTTGTTTGGCAGGCCCAGGCTGGATTCGAACCCGCCAGCTCAGGTGTACGTGGCTGGCGCCTTAGCCCGTTGAGCCACAGGCGCCGAGCCCCCCTCTTCTTTTCTTTCTTGCTTATTTCAGCCTTGACAACTCTGGCTTTTGTTGCATCAGGATTTCCTTTAGCTGGGTATGCAGCAATATCCTTTTTGTATTTGTCCTTCAACTTTGTAGCCTTCTTTTCACAAGGCTGCTTGTCACCCATGGCAGTGTTATTCCACACCTCTCCTAGTTTCT
This sequence comes from Arctocebus calabarensis, assembly GCA_963573935.1. Taxonomy (NCBI): domain Eukaryota; kingdom Metazoa; phylum Chordata; class Mammalia; order Primates; family Lorisidae; genus Arctocebus; species Arctocebus calabarensis. Next base: position 716 of record CAUYON010035965.1, read on the forward strand.
CTGTGACATCACTGGTGGATAGGCTGGGGTGTTTTCCTTTGGTTTGGGGGCAATACTCAGAACAGAACAAGACAAAGGCCAAAGAGGATCTCTTGAGTGCAGTGGGATCCTTGGACTTCTTTTTGTTTTCCTTTTAGAAGGGATATAATTTCCATTTCTCTTTCATAGTGGGCCTGGTCCATTTGTCTTTAGCAGATGTGGTCTTCCACTGCTCTGTGAAAACTCCTAGCAGTTGGCTGAAGCGTCTGGGTGCTTATTCTTGTGCTTCTCCCAATGAGTTTGCACAAAGAATGTGTGTGATGACATTTTGCCTCTCAGCTTCTTAGGATCTCATTTGCCTATGTTCAGTTATTTTTCCTCAGTGGGGCACAAAGTCGCCCCAGTGCACTTTGGGCTGTCAGTTGCCTGGGCACTGTCCCTATGGAGCTCAGTGTACTGCAGTGAGTGTGGATTCTGTGAGGCTTCAGAGGATTGGACAATAGGGGACCCACACGCAGGTGGGGTTGGAAGTTCTGTACTTTGAAAGGTTGTAGGTATGGTACCTGGGCTGTTTCCTGTACAGTATTTTGTTTTCTTGGCATACATAGGGTCAGCCTGTAATTTGTAAATATAAAGAAAATTTGGGGCTTGGTGCCTATGGCTCAACGGGCTAAGGTGCCAGCCACGTACACCTGAGCTGGTGGGTTCGTATCCGGCCAGGGCCTGCCAGGCAACAATGACGGCTGCAGCCAAAAAATAGCCAGGTGTTGTGGCGGATGCCTGTAGTCCCAGCTACTTGGGAGGCGGAGGCAGGAGACTCGCTTGAGCACAGGAGCAACACCTTGACTGTGTTTAAAAAAAAATAGCTGGGCATTTTGGCAGGTGCTTGTAATCCCAACTATTTGGGAGGATGAGGCAAGAGAATCGCTTGAGCCCAAGAGTTTAAGGTTGTTGTGAGCTACGATGCCATGGAACGCTACCAAGGGTGACAAAGTGAGACTCTGTCTCAAAAAACAAAAAAATTGCTTGGATGGCACCTGTGGCTCAGTGAGAAGGGCACCCTCATATACTGAGGGTGGTGGGTTCAAACCCTGCCCTGGCCAAACTGCAACAAAGAAAATAGTGGGGTGTTGTGGCAGGCACCTATAGTCCCAACTACTCAGGAGGCTGAGGCAAGAGAATCGCCTAAGCCCAAGAGCTGGAGGTTACTGTGAGCTGTGATGCCACAGCTTTTTACTGAGGGCAACAAAGTGAGACTCTGTTTCAAAAAAAAAAAAATCGCTCTCCCAAACCCACAGCTAAAATAATACTGAATGGAGTAAACTTAAAGCTTTTCCACTTAAAACTGGAATCAGACAAGGATGTCCTCTATCACCACAAAAGTTCTACATAGTTCTGGAAGTTCTAGCCAATGCAATCAGGCAAGAGAAGGATATACAGGGAATCCAAGTGGGGGCAGAGGGAGTCAAACTCTCACTCTTCACCAATAATATGATTTTTTTTTTTTGAGACAGAGTCTCACTATGTCACCCTCGGTAGAGTGCCATGGTATCACAGCTTAATGCACCCTCAAACTCTTGGGCTCAAGCAATTCTCTTGCCTCAGGCTTCCAAGTAGCTGGGATGACAGGCGTCTGCCACAATGCCTAGCTATAATATATATGTGCATGCGTGTGTGTGTGTGTGTGTGTGTGTATATATATATATATTTTTTTTTTTTTTGTAGAGATAGAGTCTTACTTTATCACCCTCAGTAGAGTGCCGTGGTGTCACACAGCTCACAGCAATCTCCAGCTTTTGGGTGTAGGTGATTTTCTTGCCTCAGCCTCCCAAGTAGCTGGGACTACAGGTGCTCTCCTTAACACCTGGCTATTTTTTTGTTATAGTTGTCATTGTTTTTCAGCAAGCCTGGGCCAGGTTTGAACCTGCCAGCCCCAGTGTGTATGGCCAGTGCCCTAATCACTGAGCTACAGGCACCAAGCCTATTATTATTATGAGACAGTCTCACTCTGTTGCCCTGGGTAGAGTGTCATGGTGTTATAGCTCACAGCATCCTCAAACTCTTGGTGTTGTAACTATAGCCACCCATAAGAAAAATACGGACCCCCACTATGGGTACAAATCAGAGGTGATTTTATTTACTCCTGTGCAGGGGGCTTCTGCTACAAAGGCAAACGACCTGAATCAGGTTGTCATTTATTACATCTGCACTGGTGGACCGCTGCTCCAAAGGGCAAACGGCCCCAAAGAGAAATGCAGGCAGCCTTTTATACCCTTTTTGTGCTGATGTGGCAAAGCAAGCATGTACAAAAGCAGAACATGGCTGGTTACAGGGTGGGATGACAGTCAGGTGGTTAGCTCACAGGGTTACATCATGATGGTTAGCTAGGGGTGGGGCTACAGTCAGGGAGCTGGCACAGGGCAGTTGGCACGAAACTAACTTGGCTTGCATCGTGGCAGTTGGCACAAAACTAACTTGGCTTGGGAGACTCAATAGCTTGGGAAACTCTGCTTGAGTGAGTTTTCACCATTGTTTCAACCTTGATTAGGGAGGTCAGGGAACTCAGAGAACTTCCTTGTCACAAACCTGTTCTCAGAATTAAACCAATAAGGGGGGTTTGAGACTGACAGGGACACAGGCTGAAAAAGTTAGGGGCCTTTAGGGGTCTTCTTGCTGGGTTGTTTACTATGTTGGGCTCAAGCAATCCTCTTGCCTCATCCTCCTGAGTAGCTGCACTATAGGTGTCTGTCACTATGCTTGGCTAGTTTTTCTATTTTTAGTAGAGATGGAGTCTCGCTCTTGAGCAGGCTGGTCTTGAACTCCTGAGCCTGTGTAGTCCACCTGCCTTGGCTCCCAGAAGGCTAGCATTACAGACATCAGCCACTATGTCCAGCCATAAATATTATTATTATTATTTATTTATTTATTTATTTATTTTTTAGAGACAGAGTCTCACTTTATCGCCCTTGGTAGAGTGCCGTGGTGTCACACAGCTCACAGTAACCTCCATCTCCTGGGCTCAAGCGATTTACCTGCCTCCTCCTCCTGAGTAGCTGGGACTACAGGCGCCTACCACAACACCTGGCTATTTTTCTGTTCAGTTCTGCCAAGGCTGGGTTTGAACCTGCCACCTTCGGTATATGGGACCGGGCCCTACTCGATGAGTCACAGGCACTGCCCGAATATTATTTTTTAATAATAGTTATAACCAAGCTGGCTTGCACAGGAAGTGATCCATTCACATTCAAACAATTCAGACAGGGCAGAAAGCCCACACTTTCTGGGATAATATTAAAAACACAAATCCATAACTTATCAACATAAAGTCATTTATAAATAAGCCCTTAGTAATATGTTCTTTCCATAGAAGTCTTGTGGAAGAGAGATTCCATGAAATTAAAGAAGGTAGTGAGTGTGGAGCAACCTTCAGCCACGTCCCACATCACATGTTGACCAAGAAAACTTCTGGAGTAAAACTTCTGGAGTAAAACCATGTGAAAGCAGGATGCAGGAAAAGTCTCCATTGGCCATTCATCCCTTAATGAGCACATGAAACAGAAACCAAATGAGTATGAGGAATTTGGAAAGAAGCCATACACATAAGCTATGTGAGAAAGCCTTTGGTTACCATGACTACTTTTAAATACAGGAAAAGCTTCACACTGATGAGAAACCTTACAATTATAAGGAATGTGGAAAATCTTTATTCTCTTGCAAGTGTTCAAAGGCACATGGTAATGCACACAGGAGAGGGACATTGTAATTGTAAATTTTATTGGAAAACCTTGGATTATCTCAGTTTTTAGGTTACATATGAAAGAACTTAACCCTGGAGAGAAGCCATATGAATGTAAACAATGTGGTAAAGCTTTCAGTTATAATGCTTACCTTCAAATACTTGAAAGAATTCACCCTGGAAAGAAGCTATATGAATGTAAGGAATGTGGAAGATCCTTCAATAGTCAGGCTTTTAGTTCTTTTCATAGACTCAAACAATAAATGTAAGGAATGTGGTAAAGCCTTCATTTGTTTTTTTTTTTATAGTCATGAAAGAACTCACAGGAAAAAACCATATGAATATAAGCAATGGGGGAAAGCATTTTCTCATCTTACATGTTTCAAAGATGAGAGAGAATGCACCCTGGATGTGAACCTCATAAAATAAAATATGTGGAAAAGCCTTTTATAATTCACGGTCATTTCAATGACATGAAGTAAGTTATACTAGATAGAAGCCCTATCAATATAAGCTATGTGGGCTCGGCGCCTGTGGTTCAATGGGCTAAGGTGCCAGTCACATACACATGAGCTGGCGGGTTCAAATCCAGTCCTGGCCCACCAAACAACAATGACGGCTGCAACCAAAAAATGGCCAGGCTTTGTGGTGGATGCCTGTAGTCCCAGTGACTTGGGAGGCAGAGGCAAGAGATTCACCTGAGCCCAGGAATTGGAGATTGCTGTGAGCTGTGATGCCATGGCACCCTACCCAGCGTGACAGTTTGAGGCTCTGTCTCAAAAATATATATATAAATATATATACATAAGCTATGTGGGAAAGACTTCAGTTGTTCCAGTTTCTTTCAATATCATGAAAAGACATACACTGGAGAGAAACTCAATCAATGTAAGCAATGTGGGAAAGGCTTCAGTTGTTGCAGTTCCTTTGATATCATGAAAGGATACACACTGGAGAGAAGCCCTATGAGGGTAAGCACTGTGGTAAATTCTTCATTTGTTCAAAGTATATTTGAACACATGAAAGGACGCATACTGTAGACAAACCCTATGAAAGTAAAGTGTATGAGAAAGTCTTTATTCATTCCAGTACCTATAAAAGACATGAAGAAACTCATACTATTAACTTATGAGAGAAATGCTATTATTGTAATGAATTTGGAAAAAATTCACTTGCTCCAGTTTATCAGGGGCAAAGATAATTGACTTTGAATTAAGGTGAAAGATTTGTTTGTTCTGAGGAGAAACCAGAACATGACTTTGAATTAGGAAGATAGACTTGTAATAGGACAATAAAGTCTACAGTTGGAGTTGGATCTATGGTTTGTGTTGTCAGTGTTGATAATGTTGGGAAGTAGATTTTCCATAATCATTTCTATTTGTGATTCCATAATACGATTCATCAGTAGCCTGTTTTATATGAGATTTCAAAGGCAAACATGAGGAATGCATTAGTTCCATTTTGGAGGCACCACACAGGGAAACAGATTCTTATGAGTTGTGTGTCTAGCTAGTTTTTCTGAGTCTGATTCTTTGAATCAGGCCAGGGGCAGTGGCTCGTGCTTGTAATACTAGCACTTTGGAAGGAGGAGGTGGGTGGATTGCTCGAGCTCACAAGTTTGAGACCAGCCTGAGCAAGAGTCAGACCTTGTCTCTACTAAAAATAGAAAAACTAGTGGGGCATTGTGGTGGGCACCTATAGTCCCAGATACTCGGGAAACAGTGGTGGTAGGATTGCTTAAGCCCAGGAGTTTGAGGTTGCTGTGAGCTATAACACCATGACACTTTAGCCTGGGGCAACAGAGTGAGACTCTCTCTAAAAAAAAAAAAAAAAGAAAGCGTATCCTCAAAATAACTTGATTTTCATTTTCTCTTTGGTGTTTCCAAAGATATCCCTAAAGTTTCATATAAAGATCTACGCCGGGCGGCTCCTGTGGCTCAGCAAGCAGGGCGCCGGCCCCATATACCGAAGGTGGCAGGTTCAAGCCCAGCCTCGGCTGAACTGCAAAACAAAAAAATTGCCGGGCGCTGTGGTGGGCGCCTGTAGTCCCAGCTACTAGGGAGGCTGAGGCAAGAGAATCGCTTAAGCCCAAGAGCTGGAGGTTGTGTGAGCAGTGTGACGCCACGGCACTCTACCCAGGGCGATAAAGTGAGACAGGAGACTCTGTCTCTACAAAAAAAAAAAAAAAAAAAAAGATCTACGAGGCCTAACATGTAAGTTCACAAACTCATCCTAGAAAAAGCACTGCATACCTCAGAGCTAAATATTGCTACTGTCACCTTCAAAATACTCCTGCTAGGCTTGGCGCCTGTGGCTCAACGGGCTAAGGCATCAGCCACGTACACCTGAACTGGCGGGTTCGAATCCAGCCTGGGCCCGCCAAACAACAATGTCGGCTGCAACCAAAAAATGGCCAGGCATTGTGGCCCTGTAGTCCCAGCTACTTGGGAGGCAGAGGCAAGAGACTCGCTTGAGTTCATAAATTGGAGGTTGCTGTGAGCTGTGATGCCACAGCACCCTATCCAGAGTGACAGCTTGAGGCTCTGTCTCAAAAAAAAAAAAAGTACTCCTGCTAGTGCCTAGTCCATCCTTGAAAGCAAGTTTTGAATTCTTTTTCTTTTCTTTTCTTTTTTTTTTTTTTTTTGAGACAGAGCCTCAAGCTGATGCCCTGGTAGAATGCTGTGGCATTACAGCTCACAGCAACCTCCAATTTCTGGGCTCAAGCGATTCTCCTTCCTCCACCTTCCAAGTAGCTGAGCCCACAGGCGCCCACCACAATGCCTGGCTATTTTTTGGTTGTAGCCATCATTGTTTGGCGGGTTGGGGCTGGATTCGAACCAGCCAGGTCAGGTGCATGTGGTTGTGGTTGACGTGTTAGCTGCTTGAGCCACAGGCGCCAAGCCTGAATTCTTTTTCTGCAATGGCTATGAGAGCTGTCATTTTATTACCCTTGAGGTCCTGAAGATCATCAAAATGTCTTCCTTTCAATATATTTTTAATATTTTTTATTAAATCATAGCTGTGTACATTAATGCAATCATGGGGTACAATGTACTGGCTTCAAATACAATCTGAAATATTTTCATCAAACTGGTTAACATAGCCTTCATGACATATTCTTAGTTTTTGTATTAAGACACTTATATTCTGCATTTAGTAAGTTTCACCTGTACCCTTCTAAGATGCAACATAGGTGTGGTCCCACCAATTACCCTCCCTTCACCCATCCTCCCACCTCGCCTCCACTTCCTTTCAATATTTATCTTCAGGTAAAGAAAAAAGTCACTGGGGGTCAGATCAGGTGAGGGAGGATGTTCCAGTACAGTTATTGGTTTACTTGCTAAAAACTTTCTCTTTCACTTTCTACTTTCACTTTCTGTGTGAGCTACAGCACTGTTGTGATCCAAGAGCCATGAGCTGGTGAAAAGTTCAGATCATTTTCGTTAAATATTTTCACACAGCCCTTTCAACATTCCCAAATAGTATATTTGGTTAACTGTCTAGTTGGTATAAATTTATAATGAATAATCCCTCTGATTCTAAAAAAAGGTTAGCAATATCATTTTGACTCTTAATTTGGACAGATGGAAATTTTTTGGTCATGGGGAATTGACTGCTGTGCTTTTTGACACTTTTGTTTCAGGGTCATATTGGCACATTCATGTTCATCACCAGTGATAACACAGTCCAAAACATCATCTTGCCTCTCCAAAAGGTCTTGGAAAACTTTGGCTTTCCTTTGCTTTTATTCATTGGTGAGCTCCTGAGGGACCATTTTTGCACATATCTTTCTCATGCCAAAATTTTCAGTTAAGATTTTCCTAACTGTTTCTCTATCAATGTTTACTTGGTTTGTTATGCCCAGCTCAAGGGATCCCCCACATAAATCACCAAGAGACTGAATCTTATGCAAAAGCAAGAGGTTTATTTACAAGCCTGGCCTGGGGGCCTCTCACCCCTGGCGCAGCAGGAAAATGGAGAAGCCTGAGTCCTTGAAAAGGAGTTTTTTTTTTAAGGGTACAGAAAGGAAAAAGGGAGGGGGTGTGGGGTGAGCTGACAGAGGTCTAGGGGACTGAGTAATACTTGTCCTTGGCTGGTCTGGGAAGGAGCTGCTATCACTTGGGGCAGACACAAGGATGAGGGGCGGGGAAGGGAGTGAGTTACTTAACGCTTTAGGCATGTCACTGCATAATGAAGGCTGAGGAATAACATGGATTTAGTTTTAATAAAATGGAGTCATGGCTCAGCACCTTGTGGCTCAGCGGGCTAAGGCACCAGCCACGTACACCTGAGCTGGTGGGTTTGAATCCAGCCTGGGCCTGCCAAACAACAATGATGGCTGCAACCAAAAAATGGCCGGGCATTGTGGCGGGCGCCTGTGGTCCCAGTTACTTGAGAGGCAGAGGCAAGAGACTTGCTTGAGCCCAGGAATTGGAGGTTGTTGTGAGCTGTGATGCCACAGCACTCTCTCCAGGGTGACAGCTTGAGGCTCTGTCTCAAAAAAAAAAAAAAGAAAGAAAAGAAAACTGTGACACACATGAGCGGGCAGCCACATGATGATGGAAGACAGACATCAGAGCCAGGCGTCTACAAGCCAGGGGACATTAAGGATCATCGGCAACAACAAGAAGCTGAAAGAGGCAAGGATAAATTCTTCGCTAGAATTTTCCAAGGAAACATGGCTCGACCAACACCTTGATTTTGCACTTGTAGCATCCAGAATGGTGAGAGAATAAATCCTTGTTGTTTTAAGCTATTCAGTCATAATTTATTACGACAGCCCTACGAAACTGAAATAGGGACAATCTGCGAACTCTCAGTACAGAAATATGTCTTGATTATTCTGAATTCCATGCACTTTGGCTATGTACTTTTAAAGTCTTTAGAAACCCAACAGTAGCAATTAGAAAAAAGTGCAGTAGCATTACGTTCTCTTTTTGCGCTGTGGAATTTGCAAAGATGAAAACAGGAATTTAAGAAACAAAGAAGAAAGGGAATTCAAAAAAAAAAAAAGAAAAATTTAAAATTCCAACTCTTTTTCTAATTGGAATAACTATGAGCAATCTTCTGGCATGGGAACTGTGAAATACAAGTTCTAATTGATTGTACAGTACGTATTATGACAATATTTTATCTGTATCTATTTTCCTACAATAATTTAATTGGAGAATCCTGATGCCGGGGTCAAATATAAACAGCAACTGTCTTCTGTCACTTCCAGCAAAATGATTTACCTTCTACAGGAAATATGTGGGAGACTCTTATAAAATAAGTTACGCTAAAGAGAAACATCAGCTAATTGATTTCCTATCTTTCCAGAAAGGCAAATTACAATAGCTATTCAAAATACCTTTTATGCCATTAACATACATCACTTAGTCAACTCAGTATAATCAATGAACAGGATAAAAATACTCAAAAAAATGGTACAAACAGTGATTGCATCTATTTTTACTGCATTTACCCGGAGTATCCCCTCCCATTACCACTTATTCACAAAACTTTCTCTTTTGTTAAAAAAATCAAGTTGTTTTCCCAAATTGATAAAGCTGACTCTCCCAGGCTTACGTCCTAAGGTCCCTCACGCAATGATTTGTTTGGCAGAATTTAGGATATTCCAGCCTCATCTGAATCACGTTAAAGATTACTCTTAAGTGGCTAGTGACTTTTTTCCCTCTTATTGCCTCTCTGCTTTTGCTTAAGCCCTCTAATGCAAAGTCACTCCTTTCAACATAAAATTTTTTTCCAGTCATCAAGCTATTCCGCCGTGTTCACAAAGCAACACGGTCAGCGCTGTGCTCTCCTCAGTGGCTCGTTCTTCTTATGTTCCTGCATGTTTCTGCTGCAATAAGCTGCATTCCAAATTTGAAACTTCCCCAAGGCCTTTTGTCTGAGTCAAATGTGCTGTTGCCTTGTGACATCCTCAGTAAACAAAAATTAAAACACAAGTGTCTAATCTCAGTGGAAAAGAGGAAAGAAAGACATCAAAGCGAAGCAAGATGGATCTCATGAGCTACTTTAAAAATAAGAGTATTTCTGCATAAAGCAAGCTGAGGGTAACAATAAAACCATGAAGAAACAAAAGCTATAGAAGCGGGGTAAGGAGGGGCCAAAGATGAGAACACAGTGCTTACAACCCTGTCGTGCCAAGAAATCTCATAGGACGCTCAGGAAGGCAGTTTCGGCTTATCTGTACAAACTGAACCCCAGCACACCCTGGAATCCAGCAGTTCCACTCCCAGCAGATATGCTGTTGGGGCCACATGTGCTCTGAGTGTTACATCAGTAACGTTCACAGCAGCCCAAACTGGAAACTACCCAAATTTCAACAGCAGAAGGGGTGATACAATAAAACACCATACAACAATGTGAACAGGAGACAGACGCCCAGACCTGCAGTGGATGCTGGACAATGTGCATACCAAACCCTGTACAGACTTGGCTTTTTCCGGCTGATAACGGAGAAGGCTACTAAGTGATTGACTCGTGGTACCCCACACAGCATGGATATGCTGGGATCATTCAGGTCCCAGGCAGGAGACAGCAGGACAGTAGGAGAATTCATCATGCTGCTCAGAACTGTGAGCTGTTTAAAACTTAGGGCCTATGTTCCTCACCCTGTGGTTTCTGGGCTCTGGAGGCCAGCGCAGACCTTCGGGAGCAGGTGTAGGCCTAGTGTCTCCCGTCTGGACAGAGAAGGGAACAGTGCAGGACCATGGCCCTCTCAGGCTGCTGCGCTGGTGTGGCTTTGGCTAGGCAGCACTGGCTGCTTCTGGGTATGCAGAAGCCGACAGCGTGCCGTCCCTGACTGCTGGCCTCCTTTTCAGAGGTTTAGCAGGCCTGAGTGCTTCTTAGCTGTCTCAGGATCTGAGGAACATTTGAGTGTTCCTAGCTACATCTGGGACCTTGGCTGGCATTATGGGAATGAGACTCTACCACTCCAGAAGATTTATGCCTGTTGCAGGTGCCGAATTGCCAATGATTGCCAAAGTTGGAATTAGTATGTTGAACAGACTTCATTAGGAGTTGTCATGTCCTAACTTGGACTCATGAAGGATTAAAAATCTCCAAACTTCTATTTTCAATGTATTAAGAGAAAAAAGTGGAAGACAGGAAAGAAAGACAAGACATAAAAAGACCAGACATATATAGCCTGACATTCTACGTAGGAAAAAAAAAAAAAGACACTGAATTTGTTGAGGAAAAAAACCATCAGTCATTAGCGTTACAACCCTACAAGAGGTGGCAAATACATAATACAAGATCTTAATAATACACTCATACAATTTGATTCTTATATATTGATGTTACCTCTTCTTTCGATATCTATAAGTAAAATTTTAAGGAGTAAAATTTTAGGTGTCAACATTGGGGGCCCTGAAACCTCATTCCCTGCTCAGAAACAGTATGAAAATCTCTTAAGAGATTTAGAATATCTGTTCTTTTTCTTATCTTAGAGCACAGACCTATTTTGAAATTATGTTAAATGAAATATGCAAAAGCAATGAAAATAAAGTTTACTACAAATAAAAATTTTTTTAAATAAAACTTATGATTTATTTCTAGAATTTTCCATTTACTATTTTCAGACTGAGGTCGACCACTAGTAACTGAAACTACAGATAAGGGGGGGACCACGCTGTCTAAATGTCACAAGCATGATGTTAAACCAAAGTAGTGACACTCAAAAGAATACACACTATGTGGTTCCAGATATATAAAATTCAAAAACAGGTAGAAATAAATGAGCAAGCAACAGGATAGTGGATCCTTCAGGAGGAAAAATTCAAAAACAGGTAGAAATAAATGAGCAAGTGTCAGGATAGTGGATCCTTCGGGAGGAAAAAAGGAGTAGTACTGGGAGGGGACAGTTCAAGGTATAAGATACAAGTAACTTTCTCTTTCTTGATCAAAATGACAGTTACGTAAACACTCATTTTCTGATAATTCATTAAGCTTTTCACTTATGGTCTATGTGTTTTGCTGTACATATGTTATATTTCACAACAGAGAAAAAAATTAAAAAAGAATCACAATCCAGCACATTCCTACCAAAGAAAGGCTGCAAAGAAATAAAGCTAAGAGTCCCCTGCCAGGGTGCAGATAATGATGACAAGGAACGGTCAGATCTCCTGCTCGCTGAGATACCACCAAGTCTGCAATCTGAAAAATTAGAAACTTTAGGATTGGTAAGAAATTAAATTCCCTGGAGGAATTTTTTCCACCCTGGATAAAAACAAAGGTGAAGTAGGTATCAGATACCAAATTTGGCCTGAGCCTATACTTTTTAAATTTCAAAAGCTTTATTTAAATTTACTGAAACCAGGCTGAGGCTGGTGGATTGCCTGAGACCAGGGCGGAGCCAGAGTGAGACTCTATCTCTAAAAATAGGCAGGTGTTGTGGCCAGCACCTGTAGTCCCAGCTACTTGGGAGGCTGAGGCAAGAAAATCAGCCAAGAGTTTGAGGTTGCTGTGAACTATGACACCACGGCACTCTACCAAGGGTGACAAAGTGAGGCTCTGTCTCAAATAAATAAATAAATATATATATATGCTGAAACTTGCAAAGAGCTCAAATTCTTTTTTTTTTTTTTGAGACAGAGCCTCAAGCTGTCACCCCGGATAGAGTGCAATGGCATCACAGCTCACAGCAACCTCCAATTCCTGGGCTCAAGCGAGTCTCTTGCCTCCGCCTCCCA
>CAUYON010035966.1:0-34360 GCA_963573935.1 Arctocebus calabarensis
TGGCAGGTTCAAGCCCGGCCTCCGCCGAACTGCAAAACAAAGAAATAGCCGGGCGCTGTGGCGGGCACCTGTAGTCCCAGCTACTAGGGAGGCTGAGGCAAGAGAATCGCTTAAGCCCAAGAGCTGGAGGTTGCTGTGAGCTGTGTGACGCCACGGTACTCTACCCAGGGCGATAAAGTGAGACTCTGTCTCTACAAAAAAAAAAAAAAAAAAAAAGCTATTAAGACTACAATAGAGGGCCAGGCACGAGGGCTCATGCCTGTAATCCTAGCACTCTGGAAGACAAGCCTGAGCAAGAGTGAAACTCCATCTATATTAAAAATAGAAAAATTAGCCTACATTCTCAGAGTCAAAGCATTCTGGGCGGTGCCTGTGGCTTAAAGGAGTAGGGCACCAGCCCCATATGTCGGGGGTGACAGGTTCAAACCCAGCCCCGGCCAAAAACTGCAAAAAAAAAAAAAAAAAAGAAAGAAAGCATTCTATGATAGACATACTCTTATCTGACAATTGTGAATGTTACTTTTTTTTGCATTATTATTGCTCAATATTTCTTTGCAGCAATTGTCTGATTTCTTTTTGAGACAGAGCCTCAAGCTGTCACCCTGGGTAGTGCTGTGACATCACAGCTCACAGCAACCTCCAATTCCTGGGCTCAAGCGAGTCTCCTGCCTCTGCCTCCCAAGTAGCTGGGACTACAGGCGTCCGCCACAACGCCTGGCCATTTTTTTTGGTTGCAGCCGTCATTGTTGTTGGCGGGTCAGGGCTGGATTCGAACCTGTGAGCTCAGGTGTACGTGGCTGGCGCCTTAGCCCGTTGAGCCATAGGCGCTGAGCCATGTCTGATTTCTTTTTTGAATGTATTTATCTTTGTTTGTCCTTTACCAGGTTTTGGTTTCTAGTCCTTATCTTAAACATTGTTATTGTCATTAAATTTTAAGCCTTTTAATTTTGTGAAGGCAAAAAGTGGAAAACAAATAAACACATGTATATGTATAGAGGAAATAAAAAAAATAGTCTACATTGTGGCAGGCGCCTGTAGTCCCACCTACTTGGGAAGCCAAGGCAAGAGGATCTTTAGAGCCCAAGAGTTTGAAGTTGCTGTGAGCTATGATGTCTACTAAAAAACAAAAACAACCACAAAAGAGGGGTGTGGTTGTTTTAGGGTGGAAAGTCAGTAGGTGCTGCACGCAGGACAAGAAAAGAATTTCTCTAGGCCAAGATTAGGATATAAAAATATAAGTTTATTTCATACTTTAGAAGGAGAGAGTGAGTGGGAGGAGAGAGGGAAAAGAGAGAAAGAGGGAGGGAGGGAAGGAGGGAGGGAGAGGGAGAGAAAGAGAGAAACAGAGTGGCATCCCAAAGGAAGAAAGGAATCATGCCCACCCTGAGGTCTAGTGGGTAACTAACTTTAAGGGTGAACAAAAAGGTAATCGCACAGAATTCACTAGTATTGTAAATGTGAATGCTGTGTCTGTTTTTTTCCTATGGCAAGGTTGAAGACAGACATTTTTCCAGGTGTTTCCGATCCTGAGGCCTGATGTTCATATTCTGTTCTTTGTCCCAGACACTCAGGAAATCACTTAAGGCTATGGGAACAAAGGAGCTGGTGAATGTGAAAAGAAAGAAGTTAACATTTCCTTTGGTCTTTTAGGTTCCTTACCGGTGTATGAAAAGAGAATTGGGGGCTGCTAACAAGAGAAAGAGAAAGGAAGCAGGTAGAGAGAAACTGATTTAGTCCTAACTGAAAAACTGTGAGTTAATAATTCTTTCTATTATTTCACTATAAAGACCATATCTTTACCAGGGGTAAAGTATGTTGGTCTTCTATATTAATTACCCTTGTTAGATCCTGGCAGTGTGAAACATGAGAGTATCACAACCAATATATTGTCTGCTACTTTATGAAATCATACCATACTTGTAGACAAAGTACTTAAGCAAAAATAAATATCCTCTTGAGTGTTATTATCAATCTAAACCTATTTCACCTAAAAGTGAAAGTTGAAATTTCCAAGTGCCTCACATAAACAAAATAACTTAAAATACTCTGCAATATTTGTTTCAACACTGTTTAGGAGACAGATTTGACCCTTTGCTCTGATGTGTAATGTAATACATGGTTAAGAAGAAGGAAGTCTCTGCCAAAGGGAAAGAAAAATTGGATTTTAGGTCCATGTGCTGCCCTGCGAGGTTTAGAACATTAGGTTTATAGATTTGGTCTTTAAAAGAAATTACATTATCCATCCAGACAAAACAAAACAATTCTTATAATTTGGGTACACTGCCACCACAGTCCAACAGATTCATGTCATAGGTTTATTGAGGAAGATAAACTAGAAAACATAAACTTATAAACTAGCCATATTTTACATGAAATAAATGCTATATAGAATGGTGAAGGCTTGAAGCAATTTTTTTTTTTTTTGATACAGAGCCTTAAGCTGTCGCCCTGGGTAGAGTGCCCTGGCATCACAGCTCACCGCAACCTCCCCAACTCCTAGGCTCAAGCGATTCTCTTGCCTCAGCCTCCCAAGTAGCTTGGACTACAGGTGCCCGCCACAAAGCCCAGCTATTTTTTGGTTGCACCCATCATTGTTGTTTGGCAGGCCTGGGCTGGATTCAAACCCGCCAGCTCAGGTGTATGTGGCTGGCGCATTAGCCGCTTGAGCCACAGGTGCTGAGCCTTGAAGCAAATTTTAAGGTAACAGATAAATAGACTTTTGTAGATGCCTAAGTTGGATTCTTTATCGTTTCATTCCAACCTTCATATATACACAGATTTTGGTACAAATGTTTATATTTCATTCTGATTAAGGAAATGCAGACTCCAAACCCTATAGAGACTTAATTTTTCTTCTAGAGTTTTAGTCTAGCTTGATATCATAATTTCTTTAATATGCTTTACTGAAATGCCATTAACTTCTTTTTTGAAATACACAAATTAAATTTTATGTCCTCATTTTCTTTTTCTTTTTTCTTTTTTTTTTTTTTTTTGAGACAGAGTCTCACTATGTTGTCCTTGGTAGAGTGCCGTGGCGTTACAGCTCACGGCAACCTCAAACTCTTGAGCTTAAGTGATTCTCTTGCCTCAGACTCCTAAGTAGCTGGGACTACAAGGTGCCCGCCACAACACTGGGCTATTTTTTGTTGCAGTTGTCATTGTTGTTTAGTTTGCCCGGTTGGGTTCGAAACCACCACCCTCAGTGTATGTAACCACTGTGCTATGGGCGCTGAGCATATGTCCTCATTTTCATTTAAAGATTGGTTTTATAAAATTCAGACCAAAAGAAAAAAAAATTTTTTGGAGACAAAGTCTCACTCTATTGCAGTGGGTAGATTGCCCTGGCATCATACTCACAGCAACCTCAAACTTTTGGGCTTGAGCAATCCTCTTGGCCTCAACCTCCAGAGTAACTGAGACTACAGGTACACTACATCAGCTGGCTAGTTTTTTTCTATTTTTAGTAGAGACAGGGTACAGCTCTTACTCAGTTTCCTCTCTAACTCCTCAGCTCAAGCCATCTACCTGTGTACGCCTCCCAGAGTGCTGGGATTACATGGCACTCTGCCATGGGAAAAAAAGATAAAAAGAACTGTAGTCAAGATTCTTCCCATTTTTCAGGTACAACCAAATCTTTGCCTATGTAAATCACTAGATTAAATGAAGATGAAACTTCTAAAAGTGGCAGCTATGTCACTGTAGCTGTGATCTGTCTGATCACTGAGTGGATTTCATCCTGGAGAGCTTTCTGAGACTTTTCTTTGGGTGCACTATCGTCTTTTTCAGTCTTGTCACACTCAATATTAAACTGTCATCTTTCAAGGGGCTCACCATTTTCCCTGTTTGAGATAACTACACCCGGTTTCCTTTTTTGTTTTTTTTTTTTTTATTTTGAGACACAGTCTTATTTTGTTGTCCTCAGTAGAGTGCAGTGGCTCATAGCTCACAGCAACCTCAAACTCTTGGTTTTCAGTGATCCTCTTGCCTCAGCCTTCCAAGTAGCTGGGACTACAGGTATCTACCACAGTGCCTGGCTATTTTTTTTCAGCTATAATAAAGCTTGGACTTTATTTTTTAGAGATGCTCTCAGTGGGTGACAAATTCAACAGGAAATCCCACTACAGTAGTTTAAACAGAAAAAAAGTTCATTGGTTTTCTGCAACAAACAGCCTGGGGATAGGAAAGCTGGATTTGGTATGGCAGCAAAACCATGTTATCCTTTTTTTTTTAACAAGTGACCAGTTTATTAAGAATTAAACAAAGGTATAATGTGATGCAGTACAAACAAGACACTCAAGATAGGTATGTTCTTCCATTTATTCAAGTCCTCCACTATCTCCTTTCTTAAGGTTTCATAATTTTCTTTTTTTTTTTAGGCAGAGCCTCAAGCTGTCACCCTGGATAGAGTGCCATGGCATCATAGCTCACAGCAACCTCTAATTCCTGGGCTCAAGCGAGTCTCTTGCCTCTGCCTCCCAAGTAGCTGGGACTACAGGCGGCCGCCACAACGCCCGGCCATTTTTTTTTTTTGGTTGCAGCCGTCGTTGTTGTTTGGCAGGCCCGGGCTGGATTCGAACCCGCCAGCTCAAGTGTATGTGGCTGGCACCTTAGCCCGTTGAGCCACAGGCGCCGAGCCGGTAACTGCCCTTCTGACTTATAGTGCCACAGATTAGTTTTGCTTGCCTTTGAACTTCCTGTAAATGGAATCATAAGAGACATACTCTTTTAGGTCCAGCTTCTTTTGCTCAATATTGTGCCGAAGAGATTCACCCCTGGGGCTGAGAGTGAAAATAAGTCACACCTAGCCAGACACTTCTGTGATTGTTTGTCCCTCAGTCCTTTTCTATATCATTGAATAATCATCTTTCAACTTCCTTCTTCGCAACACATGGCCACATCAATGGATAAATAAAAGTCTTACACGAAGCATCATTTTTACAATTTAAAAAATTTTAATTTAAAAATTGTTTAAAAACTTTTACATTTCTTTCCTGAGTATGAAAGTTATGCATGCTCAGTAAAAAAAAAAAAATCAAGCTTTGACAATCTTGTACATAAGTATAACTTACCCAAAGACAGCCAATCCATGGGCTGGCCAGTGGCCACTGACCTGGGAAGCGTGGGTCAGAAAGATGAGTCTGGTCCATCACATTCTTCCTCCCAGGAACGTGGCCTCTGAGACTCTGAGGAGGTGGAGAGACACCAATCCTACTCCAACTGTGTGTGGCGCCACGCACACCCTCTTCTGGGACTGAAGGGCCTGTTCCCCTGTGCCATCCCTCAGCTCAGCACCCTTTGGGAGAAATCAGGCCCTTTCTCCCAGGGCAGCCCACATGTATGGCTGACATTCATGTATATAGGCCTGTCCCTCTTGTGTCAACTCAGAGCAGCTCTTGGAGGCTAACCCAGCTCAAGAGCACCCTGCAGGGTTGGCTAAGGACTTTGCTGCTGAATTGCAGCCCAAGTTCTCCCACTACCCACTGCTTCTTTCTTCTCACCCCATCTGCCACGTGCATGGACTCCAGGGAATACCCCAAGAAAATTCCTACCCAATAATCTCGCTCAGAATCTGTTGGTAGAGGGTGGTCGGGAAAGACGACGCTATGCACACCTCTCACAGTTCTTCCCTTGCAGCCCTGCAGAGTGCTCCACCTTCTGCAGGGGCAGGGCAGAAGCAGCTCCTACCTCTTTTGCTCCCGCATGTCTGTCCTGGTGAACTGTCCTCCTGGCACGCAGGGTCTCCAAAGGAAGAAGTCAAATAGGTTGCCGAGAAGCAGGGCCAGATGTAGTGTCACCTCTCTGAGCCTTAGTTTCTTCAGCTGTAAAATTTCTCCCTTACCTCATAGGATTTAGAATAAGATTCAGAGAAAGAATATAACGGTTCTGGCTTAAGATTTTCTTGTTCTATCAGGTCTGAAGTCAGCCATTAATGAGCTAGAAAAACAAAAGGGTCCCAATGATGTTCGTAAAGAAAAATAAAAATCCGGGCGGCACCTGTGGCTCAGTGAGTAGGGCGCCAGCCTCATATGCTGGAGGTGGTGGGTTCAAACCCAGCCCCGGCCAAAAACTGAAAAAAAAAAAAAATCCTAGGACTCCCCAAAATCTCTTATGAAGAGAAGGTCAAGCCTGGAAGCTAAGTCATGCAATACCCCCATCCAAACAAATACCCGTTACTAACATCATGCATCAGCTAGACCCCCAGGAAAGGTAAAAGGCCTTAGGTATCTACAAGGACTGCCCCCATGGGTTATTCACAAGGAAGTTCTTTGCTGGCCTCTATGAACAAGGACATGCTGATTGTAATTTCAGGTCTTCAGGCCAAGCCCAGCTCCTAAAACTAAAGTCTGGTCAATACCACACTGATAATATTGATTCCAAGTTTATTTTCCCAGGTGCAAAACAGAGATAAGATCATTCATTCTTCCCGCCTACCCAGGGACATCTACATAATTGATTCTTCCTCCACTTCCTTTTTCTCTTCATTCACCTTATCTTATATAAAATGTCAATTTATTGAGCACTAGTTAGAACCTCAGAAGAATGTAACCATTTGCTTCACTGCCCACCCTACTTCCTTTTACCTTCTGTGTGCCCTCTTCCCTTAAATACTGAGTTCACAAATCCTTCTTCAGAAAGCACAGGTTAAAGATGCTTCTACATGTCCTTAAACTTTAATGAATAAATCTTCATTGATTGAGATCTTTGTCTCAGTCACTTATCTCGGGTTGTCATCTTCATATATAATCTCAAAGATCCTCAGGACAAAGGACCACCCACTTCACAATTTCCCCTGGAGTAGGTGTGCTTAATGACTCAAACACTACCAGTGACTCTCCTGGACGGATGCTATAGTCCATGCCACGCACTACACCAAGCCCTCTGAAATCCCCACCGTGCCCCTCACATTAGAGAGAAAGAACTAGAGTTCAGCGAGGCTAAGTGACTCATCCAAGGTCACACAGCTGGTACATCATGGAGCCAGTCCCACCAGGGGTACCTGACCAAAACCTTTGTTTGGTCTGAGCCCCTGCTCTCATACCTTCCCACTGAAAAGGAATTTGAGGTAGGCAGAGAGGTCAGCTAGACCCAGGGAGGAACTTGCCTGATTTTGTGGCTGGGGAGCAGGAACTGGGGGTCAACTGGGGGTCAGATATTCACCCCATCTCCCAGGGAAATACAGGGAAAGGAAAGACTTGCCCAATTTCCCAGAATGTCTCTGAATTCCTGAATGTGTCCTCTCTTAGATTCCACACCTTGGGGGATGCAGTGATGTGCTTGAGCCAGCTTGTCTGGGCTCTAACACGTGATTGTGCACATCCCTTCCCAGCTCTGCGTCCGCACATTCACAGGGGTGACCTCAGTGGGACTGTTTTCACAATGAAACAGCCAATTGTTACAAATCAGGGCTTCCTTGGGGTTTGTTTAGAGAGAGCACTTCCCAGCATACCCCTGGGTGGATTCCTCAGCCCCCCTCAACTGGGTCCTGCCTGCCTTTACCACCCTACACTCTGGGCCTCCCTTTCCCCCATAACCTCCACCACTCCTTACCACCCAGTCCACCCTCCATGTCACCCAACAGCACTGGTCCAGCATACTCAGGGCACGGAGCCTCATGGGTGAACATTGTACTGGGGAAAACAGGATAAATAACTGCTTTCACAGCAAGCCATTTTGTGGCCATTGTAGAAGTGCCTTGCTGCTGGCCAGAGCTGCTGCTGGGCTTTCCTTTTCTTTTTCTTTCTTTTTTTTTGGAGTCAGGGTCTCACTCTGTCACCCAGGCTCGAGAGCAGTGACATCATCATAGGTCTCTGCCGCCTCAAACTCCTGGGCTCAACCAGTTCCCCTGTCTTAGCCTCCCAAGCAGCTGGGACTACAGGCACACTGCCCTGCCCAGATAATTTTTCTATTTTTTGTTGAGATGGGGGTCTCACTCTTGCTCTGGCTGATCTCCAATTCCTGAGCTCAGGTAACCCTTGTGCCTCAGTGTCCCCAAGTGCTAGAATTATAGGTATGTGCCACCACTCCCAGTGGAGAGTGGGCTTTCTGAAGTACCATGCTAGTTAAATGCCATCCAGTCCCCTAAGCATCCCCACCACTATGCCTTCTTAGTGCAGACCCTTCCTGGGAGGCCCGGATCTGGTACCAGCTCTTCTACAGAGTCTTCCTGGAGACCCAGATTACTGCAGAGCATGTTGTTTGTACTTGGACAGTATTTGACATTGGCTGCCTAGAGTTAGGTGTTAACTAGGTTAACTAGCTATAGTCTTGCTTTGGTTTAAAAAAAAAAATGTGAGTAGCATGTGGGTTTGATAGCTTGAAAAATACTCAACTTGACACCAAAACTTATAATTGATGAATTAGTAGAGGGAAGAGTTAATTTATTGGCTTAGGTGTGGGGAATATACACAAAAAGGTATATGTCACATATCTGCCTCCCTCCCCCAGATGAGCAACTCCTGAAGAACGCATGCCTGGATTCCCTGGGCAGGCCACCAGTGTCAACACCCTTTCCCAAAGTGGAGAGGGGAGGTGTGCAGCCTTCGGAGACCCCTGGGTGCCATCCTGTAGCATAGTGCAAAGAGGCATTTGCAGGGCCAGAGGAGATGGCTCCCTCCCACCCCCTCCCCCTACTCCAGGAAAGAGGCTGGGACTCAAAGAGTCCCACACAATGTCTCCATTGACACTAGTGGCCACAACAGCTCCTGGGTGCCATGGAAACCCCTCTTGGGAGCCCCAAGGGAAAGCAGCAGTCCAGTACTCCCACACTAGGTCTATTGTCCCCTGATCCAGTCCTCCCTGAAAGCACACCCAACCCCCATCGGCCCCTTCCCAGCTGCAGCTCCTGCCTCCTGTCCCCCCCCCCCCCCGCTCCCCCAGTGACACCAGCTTTTTCTTACTGGCTTAGCCTGAGGAGCCAAAGGGTCTCACCTGTCACAGGATCCACCACCCAGATCCTGCCCTCTTTGCTCCCCATGAAATCAAGGCAGTCCCACTAGTGAGGCAAGTGAGCTCATTTGTTAGTTGGTGGAGGGGCACCAGGCAGAGAGAGGCACCTCTCTCTGGACAGGGCAGCCTTATTATCTAAGCAGGCCATCCAAACCTGGAGGGAGGCCAGGCTCTGGAAAATAGCTCTGGAATAAATCCAACAGTACCCCCCAGTCCCTGTTTCAGGCTGCAAGCTCCACCCATTCTTCTCCCCTCTTCCAGTCCTGGAAACTTCCCCAGGAGGGACCCCCCTGCTGGTCCCTGCCCCTGCAGCACTCCTTCCCCTACCCCTCCATGTCTCCTTGGGCCAAGGCCAACTGCACAAATTCTGATGCAGAATAAAATCAGAGAATGTTGGGGCAGAAGAGACCTGGGAAACCAGAGGGCTGTGTCCCTCTTCCGCTGCACCTCCACCTACCATTTTACCGAGAACAATGGGCCACTTCTCCCTGCTCTGACTAGAACTTGATTGCAAGCCAAGAGTCTGCCAGATCCTTGGGAGCAGTAAAACTCAGAGGGACTGGAAGTCCCCAACCCAGCCCAACTAAAGTGGGGGAGTCAACACCTAGGAAGAAGGGTTAGTGATAACAGCACCTTCTCCCACCTCTTGGTCCCACTGGAAGCAAAGGCACCAAATCTGGAAAGGAGGGGTCACTTGGAGGGTAGTAGAGAGCCTGGACCACCTGAGACAGGGTATATAACCTCCCTTAGCCTCTATTTCACCTTCTGTAGAAAGAGAATAATGAAAATTGTCTATCCATCTTGTTGGTTTTAAGAATATGACAATATACTGAATAGAAAGTGTTTTTATCAGAGCACCAGGCACATTGTAAACACATCATGGTACTATTTTTTTTTTTTTTTTTTATAATTCTATTTTTTTTTTTTGAGACAGAGTCTCAAGCTGTCGCCCTGGGTAGGGTGCTGTGGCATCATAGCTCACAGGAACCTCCAACTCTTGGGCTTAAGCAATCCTCTTGCCTTAGTTTTTCTATTTTTAGTAGAGACGGGGGTCTCACTTTTTGCTCAGGCTGGTCTTGAACTCGTGAACTCAAGCTATCCACCTGCCTCGGCCTCCCAGAATGCTAGGATTGCAGGCGTGAGCCACTGCATCCAGCCACATCATGGTACTATTATCATCTATTCTATGACAATGTTTCACCTCCAGAACTCTGTGTACCAAGTTAGGTGTAGTGGGGTAAAAGAGTTTTGGGGAGCAAAAAGAGGGCCTTAAAGTGACCCCCAGAGGCCCTGGACTTGCCCCAAAGCAGGAGTCCTTGTACTGAGGGAGAATGAGAGGGCCAATGGTTGAGTTGTGGGCAGCTATGGACCTCAGCAGGGGGGCCTGCTGACACTATAGTTGGGCTTTAACAGGGGTGGCCAGTAAGGTTCAGGAATGTCCAAGAAAAACAAACTGGTTATTCTGAGTGAAATTGCAGCTTGGCTAAGGCGAGTCAGTTCTGCTTTAAATTAAACACAGCATTTCTGAGATTCTTTTCATCTCCTTGCCATTGTGGGTTAGTGGAGACATTACCTCACCTCACCTTCCGCTCTGAAGTGGGGAAGGGTTAGGCCTGGGGGGAGGATTGGGAGGGAGGCCGGAGAGCCCACCAGGACTTCTGGGAGGCTCTCCTCCCTCCAAGAGCCCAGTCTCCCCCTGGGGCTGGAACAGTGGATATGGGGGGACAAGGACAGATAGGAGATGCAGCAGTGTGCAATGTACAGGGTTCTGAGGAATTACTGCATTTCAAATACACTACTTTTCTAGGAGCACTTGAGAAAACCAGACTGCAGCCTCACAAGTCCAAGGTCGGCCCCTTTCTGGCTTTCTAATCAACATTTAGGTGGTGGCCGGGCCTGTCAGGTCCTCAGCAGAACCCCGATGTATTTTAGCTCAAAAGCTGATGGAGAGACTAGTTTCCCCACTGAGTATTTTTTGGCCAAGGGTGGGGTTCCTGTCTAGTTTTGGAATTTGCTTTTGACCAGCATTGCCACCTCATAGAATACTAGAAAATTCTATAATGCTGGAGTGCAGTAGACCTGAGAGTATGAATCCCAACCCCTCTGTGAAGGTTACCGAATCATACTGTGATCCTGAATATCCTCTTCTTCAAAATAAGGGCCAGGGTGCCTACCTCTTCAAGATTATTAAATGAAAGGTGGGTTTCAAGTTCTTTTGTTTTAAGTAAAGTATGCCCCAAATTTATTTGATTATGAGAAATTGAAACCTCCTCCAGCTGCCTTATGTAAAAGAGAAATTTTTTGGACAGAATCAGGGGACTTTCATGAAAACAGAGTGCCAGAGAACTGGAATCAACAACGAGAAAAGGGATTTACAGTTTTTCTCCTCTCTGTCCCCACCACTTCTGGGCTGTTTACTTCCCTCAGGGTCTCAGCGCCAGCCTCCTTTCCTTGCTGACCATAGAGTGCTGGCCTTGGCCTGGTATCATTTCCTCATGTTAGGTTCCTGGTTGGAGCTCAGTGGAAGAGCAGGTTTCTGTTGTGCTGCTTTGTTTTGTCCATCCATATTAGCGCGCCAAATCCTCTGCCCCTCTAGATTCCTCACTTTCCATTCTTCCCCACCCTGCCCTGTCTGTGGGATTGACCTGAAGGAACTGTGTCAGCTGAGCTCCCTCACTTTCTGGGCTCTGACTAAGCTCAGCCCCCGACAGGGACCAGTGGGAAAGAGGAGGGCAGGAGGGAGGTGCCTTGCAGGACACTTCTCTTCTAGTGCTTTGCCTGGGGGTGGAGGGGAGGGTTGGTGGTGGTGGTGGAGTATCTGGTTCCTCTACTACAGGCCACAGCAACTGCCCAATGAGCCCCTCCTTCACCTGTACCTCTTCTGGGGTTCTCATGACCACTTCCTCCTTCGTTCTTTCACACTCACAGTGATGATGGCTGTCCATGGTTCCTATTCTGGAGATGTCCCTTGGAACTGTCCCTTGTTCCATTCCTTTATCTGTACCTCCCTGGCTTCATCTGATAGAACCAGATCAAGGAAGAGACAGCTTCATCTTATCTCCTTGCCCCACCTTCCTGTAAGAGGCAGATGAAGAGCCAGACCCTCTGGGTTTGAGATAAACATCAGAAATAAGAGATCCAAGACTAAAACGGTAACCAGAATTCTCCCAGGAATGAGAAATAATACATGTGCACCAGGTACAGTAAATGCTTATGTTAAGAAGCTCTCTGTTTTCCTGGGAGAAAGTGACCATGTGAAAGAGTTGGAAACAGGCCATTCATTTGCTCAACGCCTACTCTCTTTCTTCAGACACAGTCAGTATCGTCCAGGTTGTGGACAAAAGATATTGTAAAATTATTGATTTCTCAGTATTTTTATTCCCACATTCATAGGGTCAGCCACATGAATGGAAAGGATATCTGTCTTTTCCTTTCCTTTTCCAGTTTGACTCATGCACATCTCACTTCTGCATTTGACAAGGACAATAGCCTGTGGCTGTGTATCTGGTCGTCTTCTCGTCTGTTCCACAGTCCCCTGTCAAACCATCTTGCCTGACCCACATCTAAAGATATCAAGGCCCAGATCAAAGCATTGCATGACTCCCTGTTGAAGTGTCCAGATCGCTGCAGTCAGTTTTCAGGTATTTGGCCTAGCCTCTATTTCAGAAACCCCCTACTCCTAAAAAATCAGATATTCTTCCTGAAAGAATCAGGACCTCATTGTCCCTCCTCCCCCTCCTCCATCTTCCACACACAGCCAAAATCCCACCACCCAGCTACAGTCTTCCCTGCCCACTTGGCCAGCAAAGGATCCTCCTGTTGAATCCCTGAACTACCTGCCTATCTTAAAGAGAGGGATGCCTGACCTGGCCTTGTGGATGCCAGAGGATCCCAGGCCTTCTTTTTCTATTAAAAACAAAACAAAACAAAACCACATGACTTCTGCTCCTTTTGAGTGAGGTAAAGCATCAGTTAGTTTCAACCATCTTTGGTTATGCACATACAGAGCTTTGAGTATTCGTAATACTTGTGATCATTCAATTCCAAGTTGCAAGGCCAGGCGCGGTGGCTCACGCCTGTAATCCTGGCACTCTGGAAGGCTGAGTCGGGTGGGTGGCTTGAGCTCATGAGTTTGAGACCAGCCTGAGCAAAAGCAAGACCCTGTTTCTACTAAAAATAGAAAGAGGATCACTTGAGCCAGGGAGCTTGAGGTTGCTGTGAGCTATGATGCCATGGCACTCTACCCAGGGTAGCAGTTTGGACTCTGTCTCAAAAAATAAAAAATTCTGAGTTGCAATTACTTTGTCTATAGGAACAAAGTCCTGTATAACAAAGTCCTAGAACAAGTAAAGTTAATATTTGCAAGGTTCTGGCATAGAACCAGGGTGAGGTTCCACAAGAAAGGAGAGGAGTCCAGTCCGGGGGCAAGGAAAGACTTTAATAGAGGGGAAAGGAGAACTGAGACTGATCAGCTGTCAGCTTAGCTCCCACAGGCTTGCAAAAGGCTTTTATTAGCCTCATCATTATAGATGGTAAGGGAAAGTGAGCCCTGAGTACCATCCAGGGCTCTTCTCTAGTGCAGTCAGGATCATGGGTATATCCTTAGGGCCAAGAATATGGGTAAAGTGTTTCCAGGAACTCTGGCCATCAGGAGAGAGTCTGGAGAGGCAACAGTTGGTTTCTGACCTTATTTTCTAAAATGGCTGCGCTCTTGTCGTGGTTATGAGAAATCCTTCCCCACAATATTCAAAGGAAATAAAAGGAACAAAGGCCTTTGCAATACTGTAATAATGAATAGCATTCAGTTGATTTTTGGCACTTGATTACGAATGCCTTAAGAAAACAGACTCGTAGGTTTCTTTCTATCTCTGGGAAACTACACTGGTAAGTTAAACATTAGGATTGTGATGATTTAGTATAGAAACTGGAAATGTTGGAATATTTAAAAAGTTAAAAGAAAAAAGAATGATCATTTTTAAATCTGTGTCAATTTACAAAGAAAATATCATGCCAAATTAGTCTCATTTTCCTTTTTCATACAACCATTCAGCTGATAGGTTAGCAATCTACTATAGTTATAGACTTGAAGCATTTTAAGTGTTGTGAATTGGTTTCTACAAGGCAGCCTCTGATAATAGCTGTTGTAGTCACTCGTACTATACACAGATAATCAGTTTTTCCTTTCTCCATCCATGCAGGAAGGGTACATTTCCTTGTCCTCTTTGAAGTTAGATGTTACTATGTAAACCACCTTGGCCAATGAAATGTAAGTCAAAGGACACACCATGAAGAATGAGCTGATGTACCAGTTAGTTCTTGGTACAATAACTGAAGCCAAGTCTGGACAGCATTATTAGCCCCTGTGAAGGGCAGGCTAAAGAGAGGAGGATCCTTTGAAGTAAATACTAACAATGACCTTGGAAACAAAGAGGGTTTAAACAGAAAGTGCTCAAAGGGACAAGGGGAAGTCTGCTCAATGAGGTAGCCAGAGCCTGGAGGCAGGACACTAGGATCCCGCGGTGGCTGGTCCTGTGACCTTGGCTAGCACACACTTCAAGGCCTCTCTTTCCCATAGTAACTAGGGGCTTGGTGAGGGTAGTGTGAGTACATTTAGAGAGAAAAACTGCCATTACTGTGGTTACTTTGGAAAATACCTTGCTTGTCCTCTTTTCTTGAACAATAACAGCCACTGTGAATTATGCAAAAATAAAAAGAGTAGGAAAAAAAAAAAAAAGAAGAGAGGGCCTGGCCAGGCACAGTGGCTCATTCCTATAACCCTAGCACTCTGGGAGGCAAAGTTGGGAGGATTGCTTGAGCTCAGGAGTTGGAGACCAGCTGAAGAAAGAGCAAGAGCCTACCTTAACCAAAAATAGAAAAAAATTAGCTGGGCGTGGTGATAGGAACCTGTAGTCCCAGCAACTGGGGAAGGTGAGGCAGGAGTATCTTTTGAGCCCAGGAATTTGAGGTTGCTGTGTGCTATGGTGATGCCCCTGCACTCTACCCAGGGTGACAGAGCAAGACCCTTTTTCAAAAAGAAAAAAAAGTAGTGGGTCCTATTTCCACCAGGACCCAGGTGTATCAGGAGCTTTGGTCCCGACACAATCTGTCCCGCCAATACCCTCTGTATGCAGAGATGGATGACTGGGAGGGAGCCAAGGAGGTTCCCTGGGGAGGCAGAATGAAGACTCCAGCTGCTTCCCTTCTAAATACACTGAGTGCAACAGGGCCTAGAGGATGTAGGGAAGGGCTGCTCTGGCAGAGTCCTATAACCCTTGAACACTCAGACACAGTGAACTTCTGCTAAGGCCGAGAACACAAGAGTTCCTGCACAGGAGATTCCCAAGGATTCAGGACAACAAGGGCATTCCTGTATCAGGGACAAAGCTGCATCTTAGACTCGGCATGGTGGCAACAGAAGCAATAACAATCCCAAACCCCAGCCTCTTTTTTCCTTGTCAAATGCAGACAGATTTTGCAGATGTAGTTTAGGTCCCTAATCAGTGGAGTTTAAGTTGATCAAAAGGGATATTATCTTTTTTGGGGTGGGCATGACCTTTAGGTCATGAGCAAGCCCTTCAATAGGAGGTCTCTAAGTCAGTTACAAAAGGAAAATACTGTATGATTCCACTTAGATGAAGTTCCTGGAGTTGTTAAAAGCTTAGAGACAGTGGAATGGTGGTTGCCAGGGGCAGGTGGGAGGGGGTGATGGGAAGTAACTACTCAATGGGTACAAAGTTTTAGTTTGTCAAGATGAAAAGTTTTAGTTTCTATAGATGGATGGTGGTCATGGCTGTACCACAATGTGAATATACTTAATGCTACTGAACCATACACTTAAAAATGGTTAAGAAGGTTAATGTTATGTGTGCTTTGCCACAATTTTTTTTTTGAGATAGAGTCTCACTTTGTCACCCTGTGTAGAGTGCCATGCATCATAACTCACAGCAACCTCAAACTCTTGGGCTCAAATGATCCTCTTGCTTCTTCAGCCTCCAGAGTAGCTGGGACTACAGGCGCCCACCACAACACCCACCTAGTTTTTTTAGAGATGGGTTTCACTCTTGCTCAGGCTGGTCTTGAACTCCTGAGTTCAAGCAACCTACCCGCCTCTGCCTCTCAGAGTAGGTGTGCACTATTGAGTGCACAATTTTTTTTGAAAAACAATGTCTAGGAAAAAAAAAGAGAGAGAGAGAGAGCGTCTAGATGTCAGAGACAGAAGCAGCAGCAGAGATGTTCTCTTCTTGGTCCTGAGAAGGTATGCTGCCATGTTGTAGGCATAATGTTTCAGGCAGACTTTGGGGTCTGAGGGACAGACCTAAACTGCTCAAACCTAGCAAGTCAGGCCTCAGTCAACACTTTGAGTGCAGCCTTGTGGGACCCTGGGCAGAAGACCCTGTTTAGCTGTGCTCAGACTCTTGATCCACAGAAACTGAAAGATTACATATGTGTGTTTTTTTTAGTTGCTAAATTTATGGTAATTTGCTATACAGAAATAGGAAGCAAATATACCATGTTATGAATTTAAGATCTTCTAAATAAATTAGGAATAAATTTAACCAAAGAAGTGAAAGATCTTTACACTGAAAACTACAAATCATTGATAAAAGAAATTGGAAAGATATCCAGTGTTCATAGATTAAAAAATTAATATTGTTAAAAGGTCCTCACTACCCAAAGAAATCTATAGATTCAATGTAATCTTTATCAAAATATCAATGATATTCTTCACAGAAATAGAAAAAGTAAACTTAAAATTTGTATGAAACCCCAAAAGACCCTGAATAGCCAAAGGAATCTTGAAAAAAAAAAAAAAAAGAGCAGGAGGCATCTCACTACCTGACTTGAAAATATACTGCAAAGCTGTAGTAACCAAAACAGCATGGTGCTGGCATAAAAACAGATACATAGACCAACAAAACAGAATAGAGAGCCAAGAAATAAATCCATGGTTCGGTGCCTGTGGCTCAGCAGGCTAAGGCGCCAGCCACGTACACCTGAGCTTGCGGGTTCAAATCCAGCCCCAGCCTGCCAAACAACAATGATGGCTGCAAACAAAACAAAACAAAACAAAAAAGAAAAAACAAAAAAATGGCCGGGCATTGTGGCAGGCGCCTGTAGTCCCAGCTACTTGGGAGGCAGAGGCAGGAGACTCGCTCGAGTCCAGGAGTTAGAGGTTGCTGTGAGCTGTGATGCCACAGCACTCTATCCAGGGTGACAGCTTGAGGCTCTGTCTCAAAAAAACAAAGAAAGAAATCCATGCATTTATAGCCAACTGATTTTTGAAAGGGCACTAAGAACACACAATGGGGAAAAAATAAACTCCACAGCCCTCTAGCCTGGGCAATAGAGTGGGACTATAAAAGAAAAAAGAAAAATGACTGTTCAGGCCCTTTGCCTAATTTTCAATTTGGCTATCTATTTTCTTGCTATTAAGTTGAGTAAACAATGTTGAGAAAACCGGATGTCCCCATGTAGAAAAATGAAATTAGACCCTTACCTCATATAATATACACAAACTCAATAAATCAATGACTTAAATATAAAACTTAAAACAATGAAACTATTACCAAAAAAATAGGGAAAAACCTCCTAGACATTGATCTGGGCAATGACTTTTTGGATATACCTTTTTGGAAAGACAATAAAAGCAAAAATAGATAAAGGGGATTATATCAAAAAGACAAAAGTCATCAAATGTTGGACAGGATCTGAAGAAAAGGAAACCTTTGCACATTGTTAGTAGGAATGTAAATTAGTACAACCATT
Source organism: Arctocebus calabarensis (assembly GCA_963573935.1). NCBI lineage: Eukaryota > Metazoa > Chordata > Mammalia > Primates > Lorisidae > Arctocebus > Arctocebus calabarensis. The sequence continues at coordinate 17,713 of CAUYON010035966.1, forward strand.
ATGGAAAACAGTATGGAGGTTTCCTTAAAAAATTAAACATAGAACTACAGTATGTTCCAGCAATCCCACTTCTGGGTGTATATCCAAAGGAAATGAAATAAGTATATCAAAAAGATACCCGAGTCTCATTTTATTGCAGCATTATTTATAGTACCCAAGATATGGAACCAACCAAAGTGTTCATCAATGGATGAACAGATAAAGAAAATTTGGGGTATATAGATTCAGTGGAATACTATTCAGCCACAAAATGAATTAAATCCTAGCATTTGTAACAACATTGATGAATCTGGAGGACATTATGTTAAGTGAAATAAGCCAGGCATAGAAAGACATACTGCATGGTCTTACTCATATGTGGACTCTACAAAAATTGTCCCATAAAGGCAGAGAGAATGGAATGGTGGTTACCAGGAGCTGAGATTGTGATGTTGGGGTGGCTGTATTTTTGAAACCACAAGGGGGTTTGACCTAAGTCACACAATGATAAAATTATTGAGACAATGAGGATTGCCAAGGAAGAAAGGAGTTTTTACTATGACAGAAATCTCGTTGGGAGAATGGGAGAAGCTGCCTCAACTTGGTCTCTGACTAACAAGAGACCATTGGGGAGGGGTCGTGTGCCTGGGGACACACCCAGGTGGATGATGAATTCTGGGCTCAGAAAGTGTGCCCTTCTGGGCTCAGAAAGTGTGCCCTTCAGAATTTCAACTCCTTTGTCTTTCAGAAAATCCTTCAGTTCTGGGAAACTCAAAAGTTCATGTAGTTAGCTAAGAGAGAGGATTATATAAAAACATGTAGGAGTCCTTGAACTTTGTCCATGGAGTTGGTTATAGTTGCAGAAATGTTGCCCAAAGGACACAAAATTTCAGTGAGAAAGAAGAAATAAATTCAAGAGATCTGTTATACAACATGGGGACTAGAGTTAAGAATACATTTTATTTGGAAAAGATGCTCAGAGAATGGATATAACGTGTTCTCACCACACAATGATACCATGTGAGGTAATGTACGTGTTAATTTGCCAGATTTAGTAATTTCTCAATGTATGTATATGTCAAAATATGCTGTACATAGTAAATACAAATAATTGTATTTGCCAATGTAAAAGAAAAATAGGCATTTCCAGTCTTACTGCCCGTAGCACAGTGGTTATAGAGCCAGCCACAGGCACCAAGGGTGGCAGGTTTGAACACAGCCTAGGCCAGCTAAACAATGACAACTGCAACGAAATAATAGCCAGGCGCTGTGGCAGGTGCCTATAGTCCCATCTACTTGGGAGGCTGAGGCAAGAGAATCGTTTAAACTCAAGAGTTTGAGGTTGCTGTGAGCTGTGATGTGATAGCACTCTACTGAGGGTGAAATAGTGAGACTCTGTCTCAAAAAATACATATATAGGCATTTCCATAAAAGAAGACCTTTTGTCCAAGGAGAATACGTGAAATATTTTAAGAGTGGGCATGCCAGAATCATATTTACATTTCGCAAAGGTCAAGGAGGATTATCTCCACTTTGACTACTTCAAGGAGGGTGAGAGTGGAAGTTGGAAGACCACTAGGGAGACTATTGCAGTAGCTGAAGCAAGAAGTAAGAATGGCTAAAATGCAATTAGTGGCAAAGAATAGAGAGAAATGGGCTGACTCTAAATATTTTGAGGAGGTAGGTAGTAGATGGAGAGGGAGGAGGTGAGTGAAGTGTCAGTGATGTCTTCCAGGCTTTGAGTATGAGTAGCTATAATGGGGGACCCTAGATGGAAAAATTGTACAAAATGTCTCTCTGGAAACCCCTGAGCTAGTTAGGAATACATCTAACTGCAAGGAACAGAAAACCCAAGTGACTGGGGTCATTAAAAACATGCTTAATTATGTCACATAACAAAGGCCTAGAGGTAGGAGTTCCAAGGCTGGTACAGCAGTTTGTGGAAACAGATTATGCAGATTCTTTAACTCAGCCCTGACTAGAAAAGCTTAATTCAAGTTCAAAGCTACAATCCTAAATTTATAGTGGAGAATTTGACAGAATAGGAGACTACTGACAGTGCTCTAGGAAGACAAATCATTGTTAGATAAAGAAAACTTAACACATATTTACATACCTATTGACATATAATATAGGTTAAAACTACTTTTCCCCCCACTGCTTTTCATTACATCATTCGGTTTCTAAGTCTATTCACTAAGAAAAGCAAAGATTTTTTTTCCTAATACACTGACAGTTCTAAGTTTTAATACCATAATAATGGTTATTGGGATGATTGACATATAATCTTGAGACCAGAATATGTCTATTGTAACATTTGCCAGGATGTGTGTTGCAGAAAACTTGTGCTCATGTAAGATTGGAAATTATATCTGACATAAACATTTGATCTTATCTACCAGCTGAGCTGGTAACTTCCTTCCCTTGAGTTCATTGCTCTCACTCAGCTTATAGAAGAGGCTGTGCAGGTTTTTTTAAATTTAGGAACATAGTGAAAGACAGTCTTTTTTGTAAAATGTAAGATAACAACATATTAACTTTAAAATATTATGCAGAATCAAAATGGGTCACAACAGGCTTACCCATGCCAGGCCCTAGATGAGCCCTAGGAGCTCTGGACAGCTTCATACCTGCACAGGATGACGCACAGCAGTAAGGGAAGGAGGAGGATGGCCCTGTCCCTGTCAATGTGAAAAAATGTATTTTCCCAGAAGCTGCTTACATGCAGGGATGTCACTGCAGCAGTCCCTGTGGGACTCAGCCATGTGGCACACTGACTGCTGGAGAAGGCAACGTGGCTGAGCACGGGGTTGGGGGGATCAGGGTTTGGCCAATCAAGAGAAAAGGGCCTGGGCTGGCCCAGATCGGATTAGGCCAGCCATGGGTGGGCATATCTGCAGCCTGGTTGAAACCGGGGTTTGTTAGTAAAGGAGACAGGGTGGGCAGAAGGGCGGCCAAATTGGTGGTGAGATTTCAGAAAACTGCCTTTGCTGTCACCCCTTTATGAGCTGCCCAGGCCTGGTCCTCCTTCTGGGAATCCACTGTAGAAGACTCAAGATGGGCAGAAAATAGATGTGAAAACACTCAATTTTTACAATGCAGTAAACATTAAACTGCTTCACTAGGGAGCAAGATGCCTTGTAGAGTGAGCCCCAGGATCCTTCTCACAGGACTCACAGGGCAGGCTTGGAGCACAGACAGGCCTGGCTGCCTCTCGGCGCACCTCTGTTGGCAGGGGCTACTCAGCAGGGAGGCGGCTCCCACCAGAGCCGCTGGGTAGGGCCAAGCAAACCCTCACCTTTGCCCTGTGACTCTGCTCCCAGCCACATGATTGGCCACTTATTGGCTGGGAAAGTGCAACCTCCAAGAAGATGCTGGGAGAGGACAGTAGCCTTTGGGTGGGTCTCCTGGGAAGGGCCTGGGAAATGAGCACAGACTTTTCTCAGCTTTCCTTAATCCTTGGGAAACTTGCTGGAGGCCACTCCAGTTGAGTGCTAGTCCCTGAGCTCTGCTCCTTCTTCCCCAGAGGTAACCGAGGCAATGCCTAGGGGGGAATAGACAGCACCCCCACGCGACTGGTTAGAGAAAGCCCCTGTGTCTATATCAAGGTCAAAAGCCACAGCAGGCAGGCTTCTGGGGCTGTCTCTTCACTGGCCAATTCAAGAACCTACTCCTGCTAGGTCTCTCTCGCAGACCCGTGTTCCCACCCTCCACTTCAGGCAAGGAGGAGGATACGTGGTCTAGAGCACCCACAGGTTCCTGCAGCTGACACTGGCTGCCAGGAGCACATCTCACAGGGCTGCAGGGCACTGGCTGAGGACTGGTGTCCTCTGGGGAGGCCACAGCAGGGTCAGGACTGGAGTGGGCCAGCGTAGGATGTCCCTGCAGCAGTCCTGGGGGGCTCAGCCACGCGCATACCCACTGCTGACAAAGGCAGCATGGCTGCGTAGCCCCCCACACTGCACGCTCACATGCACAATCATATGAGCTGCAGTCTAACAGCTAGTATGTCTTTTTTCAATTTTCTAATTGTAGTTAAATACACATAACATGAAATACTGTCTTAACCATTTTTTTTTTTTGTAGAGACAGAGTTTCACTTTACCACCCTCGGTAGAGTGCTGTGGTGTCACACAGCTCACAGCAACCTCCATCTCCTGGGCTTAGGTGATTCTTTTGCCTCAGCCTCCCGAGTAGCTGGGACTATAGGCGCCCACCACAATGCCCGGCTATTTTTCTGTTTTAGCATTTCGGCTCAGGCCAGGTTTGAACCCACCACCTTCAGTATATGGGGCCGGCACCCTACTCAATGAGCCATAGGCGCTACCCTGTCTTAACCATTTCAAGTGTAGAGTTCAGAGGCATTAAATACATTCACACTGTTGTGCTGTCATCCCCATTGCCCACATCCGAAACACTTTTCTTCTTGTAAAACTGAAACTGTGTACCCATTAAACTTAACCTCCCCAGCACCCCCCTTCTCGTAGTCCTGGCAGCAACATTCCATTTCCGGTCTCTATGATTTTGGCTAAGTCCTTGCATCTGAGAACACCTTTCTCACTTACCCACAGCACCCCTCTGCCTGTCACATACACCTGTGCCCACTCTTGATTTGCCTGTATCACAGCAGTGGTTAACATAGGCCCCCTGTCTCCAGTCAGAAGGCAAATCTATCTCTCCCCTGCTCTAGCAGGATTGGAGGTCACAAAACCTATTTGCTTCTCATTCAAAGTGATGGTGGGGGTGGCAGTGCTGGGGTGATGGGGTTCATGTGCGGTAGAGGTAGCAGGAAGGGCAAAAGCCCCAGATGCTCTAGGGGCAGGGGCAGCAAGAGCCACCTGTGATCTGGACAGAACCTAGTCCTGGCATCTGTGCAGGGGCTCTAAGACAAAGGGAGCATCTCCAGCACAGGGGGAGGAAAGACAATCAGCTTTGCTCATTCATCCCTACCTCACAGCCTTCTGTGAAGCTTATATGAGCTCATGGATGAAATGTGTTTTGAAATCATTACCCGATGATCCATTTGTCAAAAATGTATTAAGGGCCTAGCACGTGTTAAGCATCATGCTGGGGCCTAGAGAAAGGAATGGCAAAGATGAGTACATAAAACAGGGCAAGAAAATTTATGGCGCATGTTCCCCACAAACTTTCCTTTCTAAGCCAGTGACAGACAATGTAGCTCTTTTTGTTGTAGGACCTGGGTAGGGCCTCAGAATTCTTGACACAGTTCTCTAGGTAGCTGCTTTTAATTGAGTGTCATGGACTAAATGTTTGTGTCTCCTCAAAAATTCATGTGTTGAAGCCCTAAATCCAAGTACAGCTGTTTGGAGATGGGGCCTCTAAGGAAGTAATAAGGGTTAAACAAAGTCATAAAGGTGGGGCCCTAATCCAATAGGATTAGTGTCCTTAAAAGAAGAGACACCAGAAAGCATATGTCCTCTCCTCCCTCCCTCTCTCTCTCTCTGTGAATGCGAAGAGGAAAGGCCATGTGACAGCAAAATGACAGCTGTCTATAAGCCAAGGAAAGAGGACTCAACTCAGAATGAAACCTATCTTGTGCACACCTTGATCTCGGACTTCCAGCCTCCAGAATAGTGAGAAAGAAATTTCTGTTATTTAAGCTGTCTGATCTGTGGTATTTTGTTCAATCCAAGCAGTCTAAAACTTGGAGTCAACAAGAAGCCCTGCAGGCTCCATGTCCCTAGCACAGTGGTTACGGTGCTGGCTATACAATTCGGGGCTGGAGGGTTCAAACCCAGCCCAGGCCAGCTAAACAACAATGACAACTGCAACAAAAATTAGCTGGGCATTGTGGCAGGTGCCTGTAGTCCCAGCTACTTGGCAGACTGAGGGAAGATGATTGCTCAAGCCCAAGAGTTTGAGGTTGTTGTGAGCTATGATACCACAGCACTCTACCCAGGGTGAGAGTCTGTCTCAATCCCTCCCCTCCCCAAAGAAGCAAAGCTTGTATCAGGAACAGAGAGTAGCTCAGTGTGCCTAGAGCCTGTGGTGTTTAGAGAGGGGAGTAGCTGGAGATGAGACTGAAGAGGAAGCTTCTATACTAGGGGTGTCCAATTTGTGACCCACAAGCTGCATGCGACCCAGGATGGGTATGAATGTGGCCCAACGCAAAATCATAATCTTACTTAAAACATGATTTTTTTTTTTTGTGGAACTCACTTGCAGGGTTCTTGAGTATATAGATGACAACGTCATGTTGTAATGTCTCAGAAAATAAACGTATGTATGCGCTTGCTATTTATACACGTATGGCTTTAGTTTTACAGCAGTGTGTGGCTTCCAGTATGTCATCTTCTAGGTACAGTCAAATTGATACCATCAGACATTATATGTGCTCACAGTGATTTGGTGAAGCAGCAATTATCAATAATATTTCAACCTACCATTGCAATGTTAGGCATTCGATGTTATTTAGAAGTCAGGTAAGCATGCTTTTATTTTTGAGACAGAGTCTCACTTTCTTGCCCAGGGTAGAGTGTTGTACTGTCATAGTTCACAGCAACCTCAAACTCTTGGGCTAAAGAGATCCTTGTGCCTCAGCCTCCCGAGTACCTCATTTCTACAGGTGCCCACCACAACACTTGCCTAGTTTTTCTATTTTTAGTAGAGATGGAGTTTCCCTCTTGCTCAGGCTGGTCTCAAATTCCTGAGCTCCCCAGTTTCTGGCCTGAGGATGGATTGGATGGATGGTCTTCCCCTTGAAAGGAATCCAAAGGAGTCCACCTGCCTTGGCCTCCCAGAGTGCTGGGATTACAGGCATGAACTACTGTGCATTCTTTTTTTTTTTTGGAGACAGAGTCTCAAGCTGTCACCCTGGATAGAGTGCGGTGGCATCACAGCTCACAGCAACCTCCAATTCCTGGGCTCAAGTGAGTCTCTTGCCTCCACTTCCCAAGTAGCTGGGACTACAGGCGCCCGCCACAACGCCCGGCCATTTTTTGGTTGCAATTGTAGTTGTTTGGCAGGCCGGGCTGGGTTCGAACCCACCAGCTCAGGTGTACATGGCTGGTGCCTTAGCCCACTGAACCACAGGCGCCCAGCCTACTGTGCATTCTTATATAATTATTAAGGGTAGGGCCTCACACATTTCCCACCGTGCTTTACAGTTAGTCCTCTTCCTCACCCTGCATCAGCAACTGGGATGTGGAAGTGCCCAAACCTTGCTTTCTATTTTCAGGTCAATTAATCTTCATAATAAAAGTAAAGATAGTCGGCTCGGCGCCTGTGGCTCAACGGGCTAAGGCGCCAGCCACGTACACCTGAGCTGGCGGGTTCGAATCCAGCCTGGGCCCGCCAAACAACAACGACAGCTGCAACCAAAAAAAAAAAAAAAAATGGCTGGGCGTTGTGGTGGGCACCTGTGGTCCCAGCTACTTGGGAGGCGGAGGCAGGAGACTCGCTTGAGCCCAGGAATTGGAGGTTGCTGTGAGCTATAATGCCACGACACTCTATCCAGGATGACAGCTTGAGGCTCTGTCTCAAAAAAAAAAAAAAGTAAAGAGAGTCCCTTACCTATTATTATTTCTTTAATCTCAGCATAGCTTCTATGATGTCTCAAAAGAAAGCTGAACCCAAGAAAGAAAAATTATGGATGAAGGAAGATTGTTCAATGAAAAGTGGAGAGATGAGTACTCTTGTGTTGAGGCAAATAGTAAGGTACTCTGCTTAACATGTAGGGAATTTGGTAAAGTTTTCAAAGACTATAATTTGCAAAGGCATTACATGCAAAGACACATGGCCAAATTTGATGCATATGAAGGATTATGTCTGAAAGTACAGAAGAGCAGAACTGGAAAAACGTCTGTTTTCTCAACAAATTTTTTTTTTTAAAGCTACAACTCAAATGGATTCCATTGTAAAGGCCATTTATGTGGTAAAATATTTAACAGAAAAAAAAATCAAAACAATTTACTGATGTAACTTTATTATTTTCTCTGAATAAAAAAGGAGATATTTCAAAAATCAATTTGTCTCACCAGAGTGTAGCCAGGTGAATAGAAGAAACTGGAAAATCTATTGAGACAAGTTTGAAGAGTAAAGCTGCTAATTTAAACTTTTATGCTTTGGCAATCAGTGACGGCACTGATGCTAAAAACACAGCTCATCTTGCCATTTTTATTAGAGGTATTGATGATGAACATGTCACTGAAGACAGAGCTTCATTAGTGCCATTAAAAGATACAACTAAGGGCACCACTTGTGGCTCAGAGGAGTAGGGTGCCAGCCCCATGTGCTGGAGGTAGCGGGTTCAAACCCAGGCCCAGCCAAAAAAAAAAAAATGATACAACTAAATCAAGAGATTTAGGTGAGGCAGTAAAATATATGTTAAAGCAATTTTCTTTGTCCATTGTCAACTATCTGGTATAGTTACCGATGGTGTCTTGCTGATGCTAGGTGAGAGAGAGAGGGACTGGTAAAATTAATAGAAGACAATGTAATTGCCACTCTAAACTCACAATGGATGACGTATCAAGTATCATTGCATAGTGGTACTTCAGGAAAATTTATGTGTAAAAGTTTTAAAATTAGATAACATCTTGTAAATTGTCATCAAGACTGTGAATTTTATAAGGGTCAAGGGATCATTGCCAATTCCAGGAATTCCTTAAAAGTATTGATGCTGACTATGGCAACATCATTTACTTTTCAGAAGTAAAACAGCTGAGGAGAGACCAAATGTTGATAAGATTTTATGATTTGTGACATGGTATCAGGTTGTTTATGATATTAAAAACCAGATTTGTGGGCGGCGCCTGTGGCTCAGTGAGAAGGGCACTGACCACATATGTCAGAGGTGGTAGGTTCAAACCCAGCCCTGGACAAAAACTGCAAAAAAACCAGATTTGTGCCAGAACTGGGATGATCTGGGCAATGGAAAGGGAGAGGAAGAAAAAGGTGACTCCCTCCCCTTGAAAGGAACGTAGTCTCCTGTAGGGAGATCAATTTTTTCAATGAGTTTCACACAGAGTAAGTCTCTGAATCTCACTTCTGCCACCTTCGATTAGACAGGCCAGCCCAGATTCAGTGTGGGTGGGGACTATCTGAGGGTGTAAATTCAGGGAGTCATGAGTACTTTGTGACACTCTTCTACCTCCAAGTTCCAGACAGGAGAAGGACAAAGCCAAAAGCCAGGAGCATCTGCTGCCTGGGCCTATCCCTTTAAATAAGCTTTTCCTGATGCCACATCAGTGCCTTCCTCTGGTCTAGAGAAAGAAATGGGTCACATGGTTATGTGTAGCTACAAAGGAGTCTAAGAAGTTGAATATATAGTTTTTTGAGTCAGAGTCTCACTTTGTCACCCTGAATAGAGTGCTGTGGCATCATACATAGCTCACAGCAACCTCAACCTTGAGCAATCCTCTTGCCTCAGCCTTTCCAAGTAGCTGGGCCCACAGGGGCCCACCATGATGCTTGGCTAGTTTTTCTATCTGTAATAGAGATGGGGTCTCACTCTTGCTCAGGCTGGTTTCAAACTCCTGAGTTCAAGTAATCCATTTGCCTTGGCCTCCAAGAGTGCTAGGATTATAGGCCTGAGCCACCTTGCCTGGCCTGAATTTGAGTATTTAAACCTGATCACACTGATATTCCCAATAAATTCTGAATCCTCAGTGAGGAAGAAGGGAAGAATGGGTCTTGAGCAGGTAAAGAGCAGAGGCTGTTGTAGAGGCCACGAAGTGAGGAAGAAATCGGCACCACTGAGAGCTCCTGTGGGAGAAAAGCCATGCTCAGCACTTTACACACACCATCTTATGAGAAAATGGAGAAACTGGTTCACTGGCCTGGAGTGGGGCCCAAGAATGTGCATCTCTGTCAAGCTCCCAAGGGAAGTTGATACTGACAGTAGGAAGATACACCTTGGGTGTCCCTGAGCTGGGTTATATTAAGACAACAAGCAAATCCCACATCTCAGAGGCTTGAATGACTGAGGTTTATTTCTTATTCATGCTGCATGTGCACTGTGAGTGGCTGGGGCTTTGCTCCTGGAAGCCAGGCAGCCAGAACATCTACCATCTGGAGCAATACCCGTGACTAGGCCAGCAAAGCCACTAGGCCAGCAAAGTGGTTCTTAGAAGTCATTCAAGTCAAATGTCCATGCCTGACATCCGGTAGGAAGGACAAGCCAGTATTGGTGAGTGATAGTGCAGACTACGACAGCTTCACAAAGGGGGGTGATTAAAGTGGGATGTAAACATAAGTGAAAACTTTTAGTCTGGGGAATGCCAGAATTAGCTTCTAATGATTGAGTACCTGTTATGTGCCAGCTTTCAGATCATTTCCTATTTGGCCCTCACAAGAGCCCTGAGATATTATTAGTCTACCTCATTGAAGAGCAGACTGAGAGTCTGAGGTCAGCTGACCACTGCTGAAGGCACAGGGCCAGAAAAGTGGGGGCAGGAAAGTAGCCTGGGGATTTCTCTCCCCTGTAATAATGGAGGCTGGAGGCTATGTATGGTGTTTGCAGAGTGGTCTGAATGCTGCTCTTTCCCTGGAAATGGTCTCAACATCCAGAGGATTTGGGGGATTGTTAAAGGATTTCAACTTCTTTATTGTAACAAAATATACATAAAAATTACCATTTTGATCGTTTGAAGTGTATGGTCCAGTGACATTAAGTACATTTACCTTGTCTTGCAACTGTCACTACTATCTATCTCCAGAACTTTTCATCTTGCAAAATTGAAACTCTGACCACATTAAACACTAATCCCATTCCCTCCTCACCCCAGTTCCTGGCAATCACCATTCTACTTTTTTTTTTTTTTTTTTAAAGACAGAATCTCTCTTTGTTGCCCTCGGTGTAGTGCTATGGCGTCACAGCTCATGGCAACCTCAAACTCTTGGGCTTATGTGATTCTTGTGCCTCAGCCTCCCAAGTAACTGGGACTACAAGGCGCCTGCCACAATGCCTGGCTATTTTTTGATTGCAGTTGTCATTGTTGTTTGGCAGGCCCGGGCTGGATTCAAACCCACCAGCCTGGATGTTTGTGGCCAGTGCCCTATCCACTGAGCTATAGTGCTGCCCACCATTCTACTTTCTGTCTTTGTGAACATGACTATTGTTAAGTACCTCATATGAAACGAATCATACAGCATTTGTCCTTTTTGTGTCTGGCTTTTTCACTTAGCGTGTCCATAAGATTCTAGCATATGTCAGAATTCATTCCTTTTTATGCCTGGGTAATATTCCACTGGCTGTATACACCACATTTTGTTTCTCCATTCACCTATTGGACACATGGGCTACCTTTGGCTCTTGTCAATAATGCTGCTATGAGCATGAATGTGCAAATAACTTAAGTCCCTGTTTTGAATAGTTTTGCGTGTATACCCAGAAATGAGATTGCTGGTTCCAGAGATGTTTAAACATAAAGGATTTTATATGGGTCAGAGATGCTGGTGTGCTTTGTTGGGATCCAGAAAAGCGCTGTGCACCAGCACCACAGGAAGGTACTGAGAGAGGATACCTGAGAAGGGTGAGGTGTAGAACAGGTCTTCTCAAGGAGACAAGGATACACCTGCAGGGTCCTCTCCATGGTGACTCAGCTCTTGGGAATTTGTAAACTTAACTTCCTGGAACTCAGAAACTTCCAAGTTTTGTGAATCATGTAGTTCTGTAGGGGCTGGAATAGCATCTTCCGCTTGATTCAAACTGGCCAATTAGGGTACCTGTGGGATGGAACTTTTTGACTGTTGATAAAAAGGGAAAGACCAAGTCGGTGGGGGAGCGTGGCCATTTGGAATTCTTCTAGGCCATCCCAGCGGTGAATAAAGCCCTTCCTCTTATAAGCGTGGAGTTTGGGTGCTCTTTCTCTCCATTGGGCCTTGCTTCCTACAATAGTACCAGGCCCTAGGATGTCTTGCCTAGTCTCCCCTCACCTGGCTTTGGGGGCAGAGGGTCTGTGGGTGCCCCACACCCCATCAGAGGTACAAAAAGTTTAACTGTTACATAGGCACAGACCTTGTCCCCAACAGTTGAAAAGTTCTGAAGAGAGAATAGCCATTAACACCTCTGAGTCCTCCTTCCTCATCTATAGAAGAGGTGCTGGTGTTGGTGCCCTGCCTGCCCCCTGGACTATGAAGGCACAGAGACGACGGTGATGCTTATTCCACAATTGCTGCTGAGGGCCCTCCTGAGCTGCCCTCTTGGTGGGTCAAACTGGGGTACTGGAGAGCTATGGGCTACAAAAGCTGAGAGCCCCAGGGGCTATATTTTCCCAAGCTGAGGAGAATTCTGAGGCTGTAAGAGCTAAAAAGAGGACAGGCACCAGAGGTAAGGTAGCTTCCTCATGACAGTTCTAGGGCAGTGCTTCTCAAACTGGAGCATGAGACTCCCCCAGAGAGCTTAAAACACAGCTATCAGGCTCCACTATGCATTTTCTGACTCAGGCGTCTGGGGTGGGGGCCTGAGAATTTTGCATTCTAACGAGTTTTTAGCTGATGCTTTCCTGCCCTCCCTCCCCCCTACCCAATCTTTCAAGTGCTCTGGAAAATAAGGGATAAAAAGATCCTCATCTTAAGGACCATGGACAAACCCCTCTCCCTTTCCTTCCTTCATTGTCCAACATTTTATTGAGCATTTAAAACTGGGACCATGAGAGAAAAAAAAGACGGAGCCTTGTACCCAGAGCAGAGTCTGGAACTGGGCTGACCAGATGGTCACCGACTGCAGAAGTGTGGCCGGATGTGGAGAAGTCCAGTGAGTCAAACTGCCGGTGGAGGGGAATCACCATGTCCCAGGACAGCCTGCCTGACCCTGTGAGATCCCAGGCAGCCCACCTAGGTGAGGCCTTCAGAGGCAGGACTGGAAAGCAGGTGATAAGTCCAGCAAGCAGGGGGTGGCCTGTTCACCTTCTCCTAGACTTATCTCTGGACTTCTGTGGTAAGTCCACTTTCCTCCTTCCCCAACCTAATCTCATTCTTCAGCATCCCTTTCTATTTTCAAAGGAGACAGCTAACCACTTGGCTCACCAGAACCAAGTTGTTGCCCTGCACCAGAAGTCGAGCATGATGTTGGGTGTACATGCAAAGGTGCTGCTTGAAGAGGGCATCAGGCCTGGTGACTCCCCTGGGACTCAGGCACCTCAAGGGCATCACTTTCATCTTCTCTAGGTCTACTTATCCAGCTGTGAAACAGGACCAATAGGACACGTGCCAAAGCACTAGATACCACAAAAGTGCCTTGTAATGGGTGCCATACAGTGAAGCCCCAAGGTTCTAGAATTCCTATATTCAGGTCCTCACAGCATTTTCTCAAAATCTATCTCAGGCCATAGCCTGAGATTCTTAGTTTCTTAAGGTGACTGTCATTTGCTCCAGTTTCATTTCTTGCAAGCTTACAGCTTGGCAAGATACATATACTACCCACCTTCCACTAAAGTGCTGTCTGTACCTCCCAGACACACTCTAGAAGAGGTACTACTCCCTGGCCTGAAGAGGCACCTCGTGCCCTCACCTTCCTGCCACATTCCTTGTTGGCAGCCTCTGACTATGCAAGTCCCACCTTCTGGGGCTGTCCAAGCAAGGGGTTGGGCACAGGGAAGAGATCAGGAGTCCAGGCTTGGTGGGGTGGTTCACGCCTGTAATCCTAGCACTCTGGAAGGCCAACGCAGGTGGACTGCTTGAGCTCAGGAGTTCAAGACCAGTCTGAGCAAGAGTGAGAGAGACCTAATCTCTAAAAAAATAGCCAGGCATTGTTGCAAGTGCCTTTAGTCCCAGCTACTTGGGAGGCAAGACAATCGCCTGAACCCAGAAGTCTGAGGTTGCTGTGAGCTGTAATGCCATGGCACTCTGAGACTCAGGGTTACAAAGTGAGATTCTGTTTCAAAAAACAAACAAACAAACAAACAAACAAAAACCCCAAAGAGGTCAGGAGCCCACACTCTGGAGCCAGATGACTGGCTTTAATACTTATTCCATGACTACTTGTTTACTGTGCCCTGGGATGAGTTACTGCAAAATGAGAAGTCACTGTATCTTCCTTACTGGTTGTTGTAAGGACTGGTTGAATTAATATCCTTCTTTGTGCACTGTTCGTGGGAATGCAAAATAGTGCGATCACTGTGAAAAACAGGATGGCAGTTCTTCAAAACTTGCTAAGCAGCAGGATCTCAGAGACACTTGTACACCCATGTTCATAGTATTATTATTATTTACAAAAGCCAAGAGGTGGAAGCAACCCAAGTGTCCACCAACAGATGAGTAGATAAAACAAAACGTGGTATATGTTCCACTTACATGAAGATACCTAGATAATAGTCATACAAAGTGGAAAGGTGGGTGCCAGGGTTTGGGGGAAGGAATCGGAGTTAGTACTCAATGGGGTACAGATGTTTGTACATGTATTTGGGGGTAGGGCACTGTGCAGAGAAATGGAAAGTTTATGTTTCAGACTGGGAATGGGATAAGGTACATCATCCATTCCTCAGTTTTGTTTCCACTTGATGCAGGATAGGAAATATTTCAAAGACTCATGGGAGTTTGTGGGAATGCCTATAGTATTTCTGGTGAGAACCCAAAAAGTGACAACTAAAACAAAAACTGCCTGTAATCCCAGCACTCTGGGAGGCCGAGGCGGGTGCACTGCTTGAGAGTATAGGTTCAAGACCAGCCAGAGCAAGAGCGAGAAACCTGTCTCTAAAAATAGTCGGGTGTTGTGGCAGGCACCTGTAGTCTCAGCTTGTCGGGAGGCTGAGGCAAGAGAATCGCTTGAGCCCAAGTTTGAGGTTGCTGTGAGCTATGAAGCCATAGCACTCTACTGAGGGCAACAAAGTGAGATTCTGCTCAAAAAAAAAACCCCCAAACAGAAAAAATTGTTATGAGCAAGTAAGTAGATGTGGACACTGCCACAAGGGCAAAGCAGGAAGGATACCCAAGGTGTCCTGGCTGGCTAACAGCACCTCAGGATTCTAGAAGAACTCACAGCTCCCAATGACATCTGGGAACTCATCAGACAATCTCCATTACATTTTGATGAAAAATGATACACTTTATCTTCTTCATCAGATTTGACTTGGGCCTACTTGTGGCTTGTTCTAAAACTGAAATGTACCCTCAAAGAAAGTATGTGTGATCCTGAGAATACTCCCAAGACAAATGCCATCTTAAACTACTAAAAGGCCACTCTCAGAGGCTTCCAAGCAGAGGGAATGACTGAAGTGAGCATGTCATCCCAGAGGGGACCACAGCGAGTCCTCGTTTACCAGGACATGCAACCAGGTGTGATATCAAGTGTAAAACAGCTGCCCAGGAAGCCCGTGGGTGGGAGCAGGAGGGCAAGAGGCCATCCCTCAGGTCCCAACATAGGTCTGGAGCCTGATCTAAGTGTGGTGGCCACATTTCTGCTAATACATAGGGGCTTGCTCCTTTACCTCCCTGCCCTTAGAGCCTGGGTGGGGCTGACCCCATGGAACCACTCATGGGTCATTCATGTAGAGCCACCAGGCTACTTTGAAATTTCCTTTAAGCATCCCCTTCTCACAATTCTAGTAAAAGTAGAAATTATCAAGTGGTGAATCTGTGCTTTAACTCAATCAATGAATGCCTTACGCTGCAAGCTGGGCCTCTTCAGGGCACAGTTCCATGAAGTTGTCATATGCCTTTGTGTCTGTGTCCTGGTCAACCTGTTAGGAGGTACTGATTTCCCCAGCGCAGACTGGACCCCACATCATAGTCACTCTCTCCACTCTCTCATTCTCTCTAGGCAAGACCCCCCTTTAACCCCAACCCCTTAAGGACATAGCAAACAGCCTTCCCACCCTAGGCCCAGGTGAGCAAAGCTCCTTCTCACAGGCTCCTGCCTGTCCTTCTCCTGGCCATGAGGCTAGCCACTGGCTCTGGACAGGAGAAATTGAAGGGGCAACCCAGGGTCAGGGCCCAGAGATGATGCAGGGGCTGAGTGTTCTCCTCTGTGTCCTCTGACAAGAACAGAAGGACCCAAGATCTGACTCTGCCAAGAAAATCCTAGTCCTGGCTTCTTAAATCTAAATGCAGAAACTGTAAATCAAGGGGAAACGACAAAACCTAACTTTTTTCCTTTCCTAACAGCTAGTTGCAGTGATGTTTATTACTCAGCCTGAGTTGAAATAACAGTAGACAAAAATAGAAACAGCCTCTGGTTTTATAAAGCCTTTGTACAAGTCCTCTCCATCTTTTCTGTGCTGGTCAGGGAAGTGTGCTGCTGGTGCCAGGGATGGAAGGAGCTTGGACGACCCCAAAGCAGGGCCTTTGGGGATGGGCACAGGCCTCACACCAAACTGACAGCAGAGCAAAGGAAAGCTAGGCAACTTGTCCAAAGCCCCAGTGGTGACTCAGGGCTTTATGTGTGGAAGTGAGCTGCTGGAGCCCTGGAGACTATCCCCAGGCCATACAGCATTAGGGCCAGGGCCCTGCCCAAGAACAGAGGCTGGGTGGGTGGAGGACCGTGTCACCTTGTACTTGCCCAGGAAGAAGCCATGTGTAGGGACTCTTTGGCAACTCTGCCCCTAGGGGCTGCCGTAGCCAAGAGGGGCAGGCCTTGGGGCAGAAGCTCCATGTTCTCACACACCAGGGGGGGGGGGGGGGGGGGGGGGGGGGGGGGGGGGGGGGGGGGGGCGGGGGGGGGGGGGGGGGGGGGGGCGGGGGCGGGGGCGGGGGCGGGGGGGCGGGGGGG